>SJYO01046538.1:44315938-44503235 GCA_006410555.1 Capra ibex | reverse complement strand
TTTTTTTTTTTTTTTTTTTTCTTATGACCTCACCCAATGGTAAAGGAAGAGGTCCCCTAAAAATGTGTATTTCTACATCTATTTCATTTTAAATTCTCTATCTTCCTTTATATACTATAATTATATTTGTGATCGGTTTTCTTTCAACCTTATCGATATTATTATAGGTCGTTTTCTCTGGAGTCTTGTTCCATATATTAGTTTCAATATATTTCTCTCTGTAGCACATTATTATTTTCCTAGTTAAGATTTCTTTTGTTAGGATTTAACACATATCTCAAAGTTTTATGTATTTCGCTTTCTGTTATCTTGTCTATTTGAGTGTTAATGTTGACCTCTGTAGTAATAAGAAAAGTCATTGACTATCTTATTTTTCCGTCCTTCAGTCATTCCTAGATCTATTGTGCTCGTTACAATAGTGGTTGAAATAGATTGATTATAAATCCCTTGCACAACCTCTTCCGTTACCGTGGGGTGAGGTCATGAAAACGGACCTTTTAGGGTACCTGCCGCCTCGGACCACCCGACGTCAGGTACCCTAACGATTCTCAGACTGTGCTGACTCACTGAAGTGAAAGTGAAAAGTGAAAGTACGTAACCTCTTCCTTTACCGTTGGGTGAGGTCATAAGAACGGACCTCTTAGGGTCCCTGTCCCCTCGGACCACCTGACGGCAGATACCCCAGTGTGTCTCAGTCTGTGTTGACTTCACTGAATCGTCGTCGTCGGTAGTTTGTTGTCGTGTTACGTGTAAAAAGAGTTTATGTGAACTTACAACTACTTCTTTAGTATAAGTCTCACTATTTTATTTAAAATGGTTTAACTTTTGTTGTAATTGATTGGTTTTTATTAGACTGGTATTAGTTTAATTTGATCTTTAGTTATTATCTTTTTATGTACCTTCTTAGGACTAATAAACCCTTAATTTGTCGTGTTAATATTTATTGGGAAGTTAGTTTTGTCTAGTTTCTTTTACAAACTACACTTTTCTTTACTTTTAAGTTATACAGTTTTAACCACCTTCTATCGATTTTGTTCTCCTTTAAAATATCGTGATTCAAAAATACAATTTTTTCTTTTTTTGATAAGAACTTAGTCATTGGCTTTTGAGGTACAACTCTTTGTTTTTCCTCTCCTTTCCTTTGATTTAGTACATCTTATTTCTTTTAATATGTCTATTCTTATCTTTAGTTCCCTCATTCTGGTTTTTTTCTCTCTCTCTCTCTCTCTCGTAATTAGTCTGTGTGTTTTTTTAGGTGAGTTCTACTATATCTATTGACTCATCCGGATATAGATCTTACTGATTTACTCAAAATAAGTATCTTTTTTTGGAAAGTTGTTTCCTTTGAGGTCCAGGTTGACCAAAGTCAACACTTAAGATCCTTTGTCAGTACTTTCTTTGTTATGATTAAGATGTTTTAGAGAAGAGGTTTTTGATCTTTTTCTTCTTTGTGAAGGGTTGAGTAAATACTCCGTTCGTAAACAATGTGATTATTGTTTGTGCAGTTTTCTTTTCTTTTGACATATGGTTTTAAGAAACACTTATATCTACGATTTGGAAACTTTTTTCAATCGTTTAGTTTGAGTCGTTATATACAACAACAATCAGCGTTTCAGTACTAGTTGAGAAAACGTTAGGTACCTGACATCGGAGGTCCGATAAGACAGGTACCCTGAAGAGTCCGTTCTTATGATGTGTCCCAACGGTACGGGAAGTCCCCTAGAAGGGTCGGGTCTCTAGTTTGGGGTCCGAGAACGTGACCGTCCACACAAGGAATTGTTATCGTGGTGGACCCTTAAGTCGTTATATATGGATCTTATTATAGTTTTCTTAGTCTTTTGTTCGATGTCTGACACTCTTTTATAAACATTTTATGTATAGACTATTTCTTGACAATAGGTTTTATATGTTTATTGGTAATTTTGAGTTTTATTTTTCGTTTGGTGAGTTGAATACTTATCCTTTTATTTTTGAGACAACTTATCTGTGGAGTGGTTTCTTCTATATGTCTACCGTTTATTCGTACATTTGCGTCGGAGTTGAAGTATACAATAATCCTTTAACGTTTAATTTTGTGTTTGATCAATAATGGTTTGTAGATAAACAACAACAAGTCAACTAGTCGGCACAGGCTGAAAAACTTTGGGGTACTTGACGTCGTGAGGTCCGAAGGGACACGTAATGGTTGAGGGTCTCGAAGGAGTTTGAGTGTAGGTAACTCAGTCACTACGGTAGGTTGGTAGAGTAGGAGACAGCAGGGGAAAAGGAGGACGGAAGTTAGAAAGGGTCCTAGTCCCAGAAAAGGTTATTCAGACAAGAAACGTAGTCCACCGGTGTCATGACCTCAAAGTCAAAGTCGTAGTCAGGAAGGTTTCTTATAAGTCCTGGCTAAAGGAAATCCTACCTGACCAACCTAGAGGAACGTCAGGCTCCCTGAGAGTTCTCAGAAGAAGAAGAGGTTGTGGTGTCAAGTTTTCGTAGTTAAGAAACCACGAACCGAAAGAAATATCAGGTCGAGAGTGTAGGTATGTACTGATAACAACAAGTCAGTGATTCAATGCAGGTTGAAAAACGTTCGAGTACCTGATGTCAGCGGTCCGAGGAGACAGGAGGTGATAGAGGGTCTCGAAAGAATTTAAGTACAGGTGACTCAGTCTCTACGATAGATTGGTAAGGTAGGAGACGACGGGAGAAGAGAAAAAGGGAAGTCAGAAAGGGATGTAGTCTTAGAAAAAGTCACTCAGTCGAGAAGTGTAGTCCACCGGTTTCATAACCTCGAAGTCGAAGTCGTAGTCAGGAAGGTTGCTTTCAAGTCCAAGCTAAAGGAAAACCTAACTGACCAAACTACAAGACCAACAGGTTCTGTGAGAGCTCAGAAGAGGCCGTAGTGTTAAGTTTTCGTAGCTAAGAAGGTGTGAGTCGGAAGAAATACCAGAGAATGTATGTATGTACTGATGGTCTTTTTGGTTATATACCTGGAAACAGTCGTCTCACTATAAAGATGAAAAATTATAAGACAGATCCAAACAGTATCGAAAAGAAGGTTCCTCGTTCGTAGAAAATTAAAGTACCGACGTCAGTGACAAACGTCACTAAAATCTCGGGGGTTTTGTTTTACAGTGACGAAGGACAAAAAGGGAAGATAAACGGTACTTCACTGTCCTGGGTTACGGTACTAGAATCAAACAACTTTCAACTCAAAGTTCGGTCGAAAGAATGCGAGGAGAAAGTGAAAGTAGTTCTCCGAGAAAGCAACGAGAAATCAAAGATGGTGATCTCACTATAGTAGACGTATAGACTTCAACAACTGTAAAGAGGACCTTTAGAACTAAGATCGAACGTTAAGTAGGTCGGGTCCTAAAGTGTACTATATGAGACGTGTCTTCAAATCCTTCGTCCCACTGTTATGTATAGAACCGAATGAGGAAAGGGTCAAAACTTGGTCAGGTAACAAGGTGTAGGTCAAGATTCAGAAAGAAGAACTGGACGTGTGTCAAAGAGTCCTCCGTCAACTTCACCAGACCATGAGGGTAAAGAAGTTCTTCAAAGATCAAACAACACTAGGTGTGTCAGTTTCTGAAATCGTATCAGTAACTTCGTCTACAAAAAGACTTTGACGGAACGAGAGAGGTACTAGGTCACTTATAACCGTTGAACTAGAGACCAACCAGACGAAGAAGTTTTGAGTGGAACGAGTAGACTTTCAAAAGTCAAGTGCATGACGACTTCGGATCGAACTTCTTAAAAATAGTATTGAAACGATCGTACACTTTACTCACGTTGACATGACATCAAACTTGTAAGATCCCGTAACGGACAGAAACCCTGACCCTACTTTTGACGGTAAAAGGTCAGGACCCCTGTAACGACTCAAAGAAGGTTTAAACGACCGTATAACTCACGTTATGAAATTGTTTTAGTAGAAAATCCTAAACTTTATCGAGTCGACCTTAAGGTAGTAGGGGTGATTGAAACAAGTATCATTACGAAGGATTCCTGGTACACTGAAGTGTGAGGTCCTACAGACCGAGATCCACTCACTGGTATGATAACACCAATAGACCCAGTAACTCTGGAAAAACATATTAAGAAGACACATAAGAACGATGGAGAAGAATTAAAGAAGACGAAGACAATCCAGGAATGGTAAAGACAGGAAATAGAACGGATGGAAAGTAATTTGCCAGGGTATCACAGAGATTAAAAGAACTTCTCTAGAGGTCAGAAAAGGTAAGATAACAAAAGGAGATAAAGAAACGTAACAAGTGAATTCTTCCGGAAGAATAGATAGGAACGATAAGAGACCTTTAGACGTAAGGTAACCCATATAGGAAGGGACAGAGGGAACGGAAAACGAAGAGAAGAAAGGAGCCGATAACCATTTCGAAGGAGTCTTTTGGTGCAACGGAGAACGTAAAAAGAAATCCTACCAAAACCAGTGACTGAGAGCATGTTATAGTGTTTAGAGGTAAGTATCAAGAAGTCCGTGAGACGGTGTAGATTAGGGAACTTAGATAAACAGTGGAGATGAAATATTAGTATCCCCTAAACTAAATCCAGTATTCATTTACCGGTTGACCACAAGAGATGAAAGAAGTTTAATTCGGACTTAACACGTTATTCCTCGAGTACTAGACTCGGTATCAGTCGAGGTCCGGAAAAAAAAAAAAAAAAAAAGACTGACATATATCTCGAAGAGGTAGAAACCGACGTTTCTTGTATTTGTCAGACTAAAATCATAGCTGGTAGGACATTACAGGTACACATCTCGACAGGGAACATAACAACCTTTTCCCACAAACGAATAAGAGAACTGTTTTGAGACAATCGTAAACGGGAGGAAGTAAAACATGAGGTTTCGGGTTGAACGGATAATAAGGACCCATAGAGAGTAGTCACCAACTCTGAACCTAATGACACTACAACTTTCCGAACGGAACCGTTGTTTGTCCAGTAAGACAACAAAAACTCCAATGTGGGTTTGTGACGTAAAGTCTGATAAAACATAGGACGTTCCCGATGAGACAAAGGAGATTCCCTAAGAACGGGTGTCTTTAACTATGTTGCCGATAAACTTAATTTAAGTGGGTACGAACTGGTAAAATCAAGTGATTAAAGGTTCTACAGTAACAATTTAGAACGGTAGAGGACGAACTGTCGTAGGTTAAATACAACAAGGTACCTGGATTGTAAGGTCTAAAGATACGTTATAACAAGAAGTGTCGTAATCTGAAATCAAAGTAGTGGTCCGTGTAAGGGTCGATTCGTAGAAAAGGTGAAACCGGGTCCGAGAAGTAAGAAAAACCTCGATAATTAGTAACGAGAGGTGAGGAGGGGTCATCCTATAACGTGTAAAAGGTTGAACCCCTCGAGGAGAAGGTCACAATATAGAAAAACGCAAAAGTAGGACAGGTACCCGAAGAGAGTCGTTCGACTTCACCCAACGGTAAAGGAGGGAGGTCACCTGGTACAAAACAGTTTTGAGAAGTGATACTGGGTAGGTAGAACCCACCTGGACGTACCGTTCCGAGGATCGAAGTGACTCAACGGGCTCGAGGAAACGGTAATGATCCGACACTAGATACTTCTCATTTATGCAAAATCTTTTCCGTCTCCTTGGTCTCTAGTTTAACGGTTGTAGACGACCTAGTAGCTTTTTCGTTCCCTCAAGGTCTTTTTGTAGATAAAGACGAAATAACTGATACGTTTTCGGAAACTGACACACCTAGTGTTATTTGACACCTTTTAAGACTTTCTCTACCCTTATGGTCTGGTGAACTGGACGGAGAACTCTTTGGATATACGTCCAATCCTTCGTGGTCAATCTTGACCTGTACCTTATTGTCTGACCAAGGTTTATCTTTTTCCTCATACAGTTTGGACATATAACAGTGGGACGAATAAATTGAAGATACGTTTCATGTAGTACTCTTTGCGACCCAACCTTCTGCCTGTTCGACCTCAGTTCTAACGATCCTCTTTATAGTTATTGGAGTCTATACGTCTACTATGGCGGGAATACCGTCTTTCACTTCTTCTTGACTTCTAGGAGAACTACTTTCACTTTCTCCTCTCACTTTTTCAACCGAATTTCTAGTTGTAAGTCTTTTGCTTCTAGTACCGTAGACCAGGGTAGTGAAGTACCCTTTATCTACCTCTTTGTCACCTTTGTCACAGTCTAAAATAAAACCTCCCGAGGTTTTAGCGACGTCTACCACTGACGTCGGTACTTTAATTTTTTGCGAATGAGGAACCTTCCTTTCAATACTGGTTGTATCTATGGTATAATTTTTCGTCTCTATAATGAAACGGTTGTTCCCAGGTAGATCAGTTCCGATACCAAAATGGTCACCAGTACATACCTACACTCTCAACCTGACACTTCTTTCGACTCGTGGTTTCTTAACTACCAAAACTTGACACCACGACCTCTTCGGAGAACGTTTAGGGAACGAGACGTTCCTCTAGGTTGGTCAAGTAGGATTTCCTCTGGTCAGGACCCACAAGTGACCTTCCCGACTACGACTCCGACTTTGAGGTTATGAAACCGGTGGAGTACACTTCTCAACTGAGTAACCCTTTCTGAGACTACGACCCTCCCTAACTCCCGTCCTCCTCTTCCCCTGCTGTCTCCTACTCTACCGACCTACCGTAGTGACTGAGCTACCTGTACTCAAACCCACTTGAGACCCTCGACCACTACCTGTCCCTCCGGACTGTACGACGTTAAGTACCCCAGCGTTTCTCAACCTGTGTTGACTCTCTGACTTCACTTGTCTCTATGATTCAGTATCTTTTACTATGTCTCCTTTCTCTCGAGTTTAACATTCAGTTCATTCCATCTTACAATTGATTAATCACTTAAACCCATTTCCCATGTTGCATGATGTCAATAATCGGAAGGATAATCGTCCGAAGTGTAAAAGTCTAAGTCGATTGGTTAGGGTCGATCGATTATGGTCACTACACTTAGTGTACCTATACATCCCGGTTGACATAAGTAATATGATCGGTAAACTATATTCTTTGAACTCATTTGTACTTAAAACCATGGATTCTCCTCGAGGACCTTGAATAGATAGGGACCACTTATGGGTACCTGTTGACATAAGAAAGTTGAAGAGACACTCTCAAAGGTTTATTTTTACTCCATATAGACTTCCACTACTGTACCTTTTAATACGTTTTGTTTAATACACTTATTTCGTTTCGTGATATTATAGTCATTCTTTGTTGTGATAACATCTTTAAATTCAGTAATGTTAGTTTCTCTTTCTTCTCCCCTCTTCGCCCCCTCTCTCTTTTTCCTTTCATTTGTTTACTTCTTATTTTATTAAAAAGACCTTTCTATGATTTTTATTTGACAATTGGTATTGATTAAACAAGTCACAACTTTCTCCTCGGACTTCTCAATCCCTCTTTTCAAAGCAAAAACAAAGATGAAACATAGAAATACCAACCTTAAAAACTTTAACATTTAAACACAAAAAAAAATTATTTAATTTTTATCCGTTCATAGACTATTCTTATGTAAAGGAAAATAATATATTTTGTTTACAGTTTCAATCATATGTATTATTATAAAATGTTAAACCCAACTTATAAGTCAAAGTAGTCATTCATCTTGCGCACAAAAAAATGTATCATGCTTGGTTTCATAAAAATTCCACAATTTCCGGACCGGGATACTTTTTCCAGGAGAGGATAGATTAATGAAAGTCTCCTTTTTGGTCTTTAACACTTCTATGAAGACCATATCTTATAAACTCACAAGTTTAACTTTCAATTTCTCGTCTCAAGTCGAAATTTCAACAATATTTTATCCTTTTTTATGGGTGTCAGATGAAAGAATGATACGAGTCGGAGTCCGAAAATGTCTCCCTACTATGTACAGATAAGAAGAAGAGTAAAACATGACTTGTGGTAGAAAGTCATGAATCAATCTCTATACTAAAATATATAAGTGTATTTGGAACAGGATTGAGTAACCAAGACTATACAGTTTTACTAAGACTACAGTCTTAGGTCGTTTTCCTTTAAAGGGAAGTTACCCTATGAAAAATTTCTATAGTCGAGCCGATCCTCAAAAATTCTCTAATCGAGTCGACAAGATATTAGTGCAGTGGTTTGTGTGATTTCGTCACGAAGAGTTTATATTTACACGGTCCCAAGAACCATTTTTACGTAAGACTAAGCCATCCAGACCCCTCTTCGGAAACTCAGCCAGATGTAAAGATTGTTTAGAAGTCCACTACAATTACGATACCAGACGTTTGGTAGTGTAACTCATCCCTTCGGTATTTATTAACTCTTGTCCATCCTCTTCCCTTACCAATGGGTGAGACATAAACGGACCTCTTAAGGTACCTGTCTCCTCGGACCACCCGATGTCAGGGGCCCCAGTGTATCTCAGTCTGTGTTGACTCGTTGATTGTGAAACTGAAAGTCCCTTCCCTGTTTCCGGATTTAAGACAGATCAAATAAAGAAAAAATTATCAGATCAATACAATAGGGACGAAAATAGTTCGAACGTTAGGAGTTTTAATGAACTCCCGTCTGTGACATAGTGAAAGTTGATGAGGTCACACCTGATTCCGATAATAGAGTCTTTAAAATCAGTGTGACTCGTAAATTTTTCTGTGTGAACACTTTATTAGGGTAGACCATAAAAGTCAATTACCAGTGTCATGAAAAAAAGTTTTCACTTCCCAATTAAACAACAGGTAGACCATCCTTTTTTTTTTTTAAATATTAATATAGCTCTGTTAGAGTAAGACCACTCTTTTATAAAACACCCGGATTAAATGCCGTTCCGAAGTCGGGGGGTCAATACAGAGTTTGACGAAATTCTTCTCAACGAATCCTTCCCAAAAAGATATTATACATGAGTAGACATTGTAATTCAGTTGTTCATCAGAGAGATACTTCGTTCATAGTACATATACTGATATGGTCTTTGATGACAGAAGTAAGACGGAGAATATTCGGAGAGTCCCATTCTTTTCATGACAGACGGAGTCCTAGATGAAGGTGTGGACAATGTGGACACTTTCTGATTACAAAATTGTGAATGTCTATCGATAGAAAACGTTTTTTCCTATACGTGTTTTCCATGTCCTTCTGGGTACCTTTGGTACCTTATAGTTAGTTTTTCATTTTATTAATTAGGGAGTTCTATTTACTGAATCGTCCTTTGTCGGGTCTAACATAATTTCTGATTTCTGGGACAACGTAAGGGGTTTGTCAAATTTTTCTTTTCAGACAACTGTAGTTTGTACATCGGGTGTACCTAATTTAATCCAGTGAGAAGCACAATGTCAAATTCTAAAGTATTTCATGTCGAACACCAATTTAGTACACAAAGTCAAGACTTCCCGACCAACTACTGAAGGGTTAGAAAAGTTATAACATGGTGATCACTATAAATGGGTTCGTGGTGGTGTCGTCAGAATTTAGACCAGAATTATTCGGTCGGGGGTCAAAACATCGGGTGAGGTGTAAAACTAAGGGTTATTTGTTTATAAACACCACACAAGCATCCGACAAATTGACGATCGTATAAACCAAGTCCTGGTATAAGGTACTTCTTTCCCCTGTGTAGACACCGGGGACTCAATTTACAACACCTCTTACCCCAAAGTGAAACTGTCGTGATACAGTAAAAACGAAAAGATGTTCCCAGTCACTGTCGAGTGCCTCTGATTTGACCCTGTCGACAAGTTCCCCCTGTTAAGAAGTTCTGGTAGATTACTCTTTATAAAGAACAGGTAGGGGTGACGGGGATGAAATAAACTCCCAGGGTTTACGATTTCGTAATTACCCAAAAGTCTATTCGTCCTTTGTCTTCTGTTACCTTCTCTCTATAAAGGAAATATGTATACGTTCCAGAGGTCTACGAAGTCAAAGACTTGAAGAATCGTGCTTAGACCCGTATCTGAATTGGTGAACCCTCGAGTGTATCCGTTCCTTACAAATAAGTAGAGCTATAGAAGGACAAAGGTCCTAATCTCCGACAGTTTTTGTTTCTGTAGTCGTTCAGGTACGACAGACAGAACAAAGTGAATTAAGTAAACAAACGTCAGTATTGTTCGTACAATAAATAAATCAACATTCATGTATGGTTTCATTCCTACGTAAGTGAAATTAGGAAATTAAATTGTTCTAGTGTATGAAATCCTTCGGTTTCCTAAATGTCGTTCTAATCTTATTTCTCAAGACAAAGGAGAATCTAATTTTTTCTATAGGACTTATAAACTAAACACCATATAATAATACAAACTATAAATCCACGAGAGAACGACTCCAGATTTAATCATACAAATAATTTAAGGGAGATTCACCGTAAAATGGGTGACACAAATGTAAATCTTAGTAGAAAGTACTATTTCAGACAGTACTTTACCCTTTTGACTAAATGACGGATGTAAAAAAGGTTCAAACCATCGATTCTGGGTAGACAGTTGTCTTTATTTCTTGCGCGCGCGCGTGTGTGTGTGTGTGTGTGTGTGTGTGTGTGTGTGTGTGTTCGAACAAAGGAATTTTCTAGACACCAAGAAATCGGGTAAGAGGAGAATCAAGTCTAAAATCGTCGTCCCTACCACGATTAGTCAAACAAAGAAAAGACTAAGGACGGTTTTAAACAGAAAGGTCACGTGAAGAACGTGGTAATAACTTTCAGTCCAACCCGAACGTAAATTTTGGAAGAAATCCAACAATTCTAAATCCGTCTTTTTTTTTAGAAAACTTGTCCTTAACAAATGTAACCTTTGATTTGAAGGTCGTAGATCATATCTATATTTAAAATTTTATTTGTTAGTAAAACCGAACTCTTTTAGTGGGTCTTTTTATGTAATTAGGTTCTTACCTTTGGAACTTACCGGTTTTTTTTTTTTTCTGATACCTTTATCATTTAGTCAAAGATGATTCTAAGACTTCACTGATCGAAAATAAAATTTACTGAACGAGGAGAGACGAGGGGTGGTCCAGGCCGATCGGAGACACATTCACTTTTTCAAGAGATTGTTTACCGTTCTAAACTCTTCGTTTCGTTTCCGGACACCGTGTTTCCAGATCAAAGGCCTTAGACGTCATTATTACCGACGTGAAAACCGTAACCAACCAGGAGGGAAACGTATCTTTTCATCTCAGTGGGAGAGGGTCTAGGACATAGGGGATAGGTCATGGGAATTGTCACTGAAAGGTCAGAGATGAAATATACTGTCGAGTAAGGTACAGACGTGTCGAGTTTGACTGTGGTATGATTTTTCGTATAGTAGTTCGGTCCTCGTGAGTAATTGTTGAATCGGAAGTCTCTAAATAAGTTTAATTAACTATGTATATGCACCATCAAATACTCCTTAACCTCAAGTCTCCTCCATTCAAACCACCCTCCTTTTCCTTTCTTTCGAGACTTCTTACCTGTTCACAGTACTTCCGTCGACCCACGACTCTCTTCGTCGAACACGTAGTACTTTTCTCGTGACCAGAACTACCAGTTTTTCCGGACCCAAGAACGAGGAGGAGGTTGTAGGAGCATACAACCCGTTACAAAGTTTGTGATATGTATCACTAGGTAAATTAGGAGAGTTGTTACAGTCCTTTTTTCTTGATAGTTGTAATAATAGAAATGTCTACCCTTTTGTCTCCATGTCTTGTCAAATTAACGGGTTCCAGGGTGTCAAACATTCCCCACTTCGACCTTAAACTCGTATCCATCGGACAGACCCTCTCCGGTTAGGAGTTTTTTAATACAGTCGAAATTCTATAAGGTATTACACTCGCTGAATTGGAAATTGGGGTTCACAGGCCCTTTAATCTTTATTTTTAAGAATATAGTTCAACACAACACTCTTAAATTACACTTATTCGTGTCGTTAGTAATTTTTGATTAAAGGAGTAACTTTCTTACTCCATAATTATAGACGTCTTTTCTCTCTTTTCTCCCGTACTTTTCTCTTGAAGTGGACGGAGTGTAAAACCAATCGTACAAAGACCCAAAGGGTGGTTACGGGGTACACAGGGGTAGGACGATCCGATACGAGGTGTAGTCAGTGAGGAGGTCGGGACGGACTTTTAATTACTTATCGACAAACTTATTCTGGTGTTTCGTGAAAGTAGAGATCGTGTTGTCTTTCTTCGTTAGTTCACCTCTTATAATTATTGTTCGGTTTAGGAGTAGAAGACCTTGACGTTACCTTTTAGACCCAATAAACAAAGTTATACAAAAGTAAGAGTGCTGAACTCGTTTTAAGGAATCGCGAGTGACCCATTCTTAAGTCGGACGATTCTTAATGAAGGTAAATGGTCTTTGACGGAAAAAGAGAAGTGAAATGTAAAGGGTTTCGTTCTGTTACAAAACTACAACAGTGTAGTTGTTTATACATAAGTGACGGGTGTTTCCGAGACCTCCTTCGACGTCGTCCTGGTCGTCTTCGATGTTCGTTACTCTTAGTCTTTACTCAAGATGAAAACCGAGAGGGAGAGAGGACTCGTTCGGAAGTGAATTGGGAAGGTACAAAGAACTGGAAGGAAACATTTGACACTAGTAGAGATCACAAGGGGAAGATCGACATTGAGTGTATCCAGGATCAGTGTACCGTGCGATCCCGACAACATTGTTTGATGGCGTTTCACCCACCGAATTGGTTGTCTTTAAATAACCGAGTATCAAAATCTCCGATCTTCAGGTTCTAGTTCTACAGTCGTTCCAAGCAAGGAAAACTCCCGACATTCTTTTTTGATACGGAGAAAGGGTCGAAGACCGTTTATAACCTTAGAGACCGTAAGGAACCGAACATCTTTGTAAAGGGACTAACCTTGGAAGTAGAGGTGTACTACACAAGGGATACACACACAGACACAGGTTTATAAGGAGAAAAATAGAATACTGTGACCAGTATTGTCTAATCCTCGGGTGAGATGAGGTTACGTTCAAGTGGAAATAGATTAATATAGATGTTATTGAGATAAAGGTTTGTTCCAGGGTAAAACTCCATCATCCCTATTTCTGAATTTCTATACTTATACCCCTCTTGTGTTAAGTTGAGCGTTGTTAATGGGAATGTATAAAAGAAGTATATTCAATAAGGTTAAACTAAATTTTTTTAAAAAAAACGGAAAACAGATACATTTTTTTACCATTTAAAATTCAGAGGTAATTCCATGGTTCTATACTATCTATAATCTATAGTTGTACTTCATACTCCTTCTAATGGTTTTCTTTGAAATTTTATTCTCTGATTTTTATCTAATCTAGTCATGAAGAGTTTGAACTTATACGTGTATTTAGTGGATCTCTAGAACAATTTTACACTAAGTCGTCCAGACCTCTCTCGTGTTCTAAGACGTAAAAATTATTCGAGGGTCATTATGGCTATAACGACCAGGTTTTTGGTGTAAAAATCATCTTTGCCTATTCTACCATCTAAAGATTTTTACTTTAAATTTTTTACTTTCTTACCTCTGTCCCCCAAACACTCCTCCTACTAAAATGACTCTCGACTTGGTACAAATAAGGAAGAGTAACTGAGAGTATTCCTTCTCTATATATACACTCCCTTACGACGAAGGGTTTGGGTTCAGATTATGTTCTCTAAAGTTGACTTCGAGAACCTCAGACGATGCACTGGGAATCTAAAACTTACCGTTTACTCGATTCAGACTCAGACTGACAGTAGACTCTTTGGATTATCCAATTTCTGACTGACGACCGACGAGACAATCGTCGTCATTGATACAATACTAGTCAGGTTTGAGGGTCTCAAACAGTCTTTTTTTAACATACTCTTTACCCGGTGTCTGTCTTTTCTTCGTCAAAATGTTGGCATAGTCAGTTCATTCCCTAAAGGACTATGAGAAAGGAGAGGAGATAGAGGTACGAGGTTACAACCTCTTTATTCTTGTCGTTAATTGAATACCCATCTTCCCTTCCAGTTGTTGTTTTTGTCTCCTTCGGTTGTTATGAAAAAGAGTCATCCATCCAAAAGTAACCCCGAAGGGACTATCGAGTCACCCATTTCTTAGGTGGCCGTTACGTCCTCAGGGGTCAAGCTAAGGACCCAGTCTTTCTAGGCGACCTCTTCCCTATCCGATGGATGAGGTCATAAGAACCCGAAGGAAATACCGAGTCGACCATTTCTTAGACGGACGTTACTCCCTGTGGACCCAAGTTAGGGACCCAACCCTTCTAGGGGATCTTTTCTCTTTCCGATGGGTGACATCATAAGACCGGACCTCTTAAGGTACCTGACATATCAGGTACCCCATCGTTTCTCAGTCTGTGTTGACTCGTTGACAGTGAAAGTCCAAAAGTAGATCCCCTGTATCTCTTCTACATTCAACCCTGACACCAGAGTCGAAGGTTGCTGATTTTATAAAATATTGGATTCTCATTGTTCTTTCCGGTATCCTAATGGTTCCACAAGTACTTCTTCAGTCCCTTTCCTACTGAAGAAGGTTCATCCAAATATCTCGTCGTCTGTTTTATTTCTACTAAAATCCTTATGTGAGGTACTGTGGATGTTCAAGTAAAACGACTGTTTTTGATATAGAGGAACCGTTCTCCATTCGGGACAATCTCGTCTTAAGAATCTGAGAGAATAAGTGTAACGACAAAGGAACCTACGACATAAACGTACACGTCCGATAGAGACGTGTTACCGTACCGTAGGTTGTTCTACACTAAGCTAAGTGTCTGTATCTAAACGTCCAAATGAAAACGACGAGGTTGTGAAACCGGTGGGCCACGTCTCAGCTGAGTAATCTTTTCTGAGACTGCGACCCTTTCTAACTTCTGTTTTCCTCTTCTCCCGTCGTCTCCTCCTCTACCGATCTATCGTTGAGACTGAGTTACCTGTACTTAGACTTTTCTGAGACCCTGTATCACTTCTTGTCTCTTCGGACCGTACGACGTCAGGTATCTCAACGTTTATCAGGCTGTATTGAATCCCTGACTTGTGTGATTTAAATAGGACGCTTCCGTTATACAAAGTTATTTTAGTCCTATAGTACTATTGAAAGGTATTCTTTTTAGAAAACTCCTTCGATTAAGAATGTGTATGTGTGTGTTTTTGAAAGGTCTTACTGTGGGGACTATAGATCCCGGAACTTCTAATGGACTGTATATCGTCTGTAAGTAACTTATAAACGATCACTTACTTAGTCTTAAAGGATAATTGGGATACTTAGATATAACTTCATTACTGATTATAAAATTTCCTTTCAGGTTCTTAATAATAGATAAAGATTAAAGATGTTAATCTTTTAAACGTTTTACCGATCGAGGTCTTAATTGGATGTCAACAGGGAACCGTAGGTACCCCCTAACCAAAGTCCTGGGGGACGTCTGTGATTTTAGACGTATACGAGTCTAAGGAATATATTTTACCATATCATAACAGTATATTAGATGTGTGTAGGAAGACATATGAAATTTAGTAGAGATCTAATAAATATTATGAATTATGTTACATTTACGATACATTTACGAACGACCATACACCGTTTAAGTTCAAAACGAAAAACCTTAAAAGACCTAAAAAATTATGAAGACTAGACGTTAACCAACTTAGACGTCTACGTCTTGGATGTCTATTCTTCCCGGTTTACATGTCTTTATTTATCAGACGTGAATGATGTTGGTCTATCTTATATATTTTCTCGGATAAATGTTAATATTGGTTTTTACTTTATAGATTCCTATTTGTTGTTTTATACTTGTTAGATGCATTTCTTTTGAAGTGTTATCGTGATTTTTCTGAACTTTTTTACCTCTTTTTCTATTATATCTTTTGTTATCCAGAATAAGAACTCGTGTAGACTCTGGAACCTTTGGGATATTAACCCTCTTCCATTCTCTACCAATTATTTTCTTGTTTACTTCGCAAAAGAAAGGTAGTCACACAGGAATAAAATTTACACACGACCTGACTAGACCCCCTAGTAGTCATGATAATGGGAAAAGAGTAAGAAGTCTACTGGTGGACAGATCTTCGTGAGTTCTCAATGTATGTATACCGAGGAACTGTTTCAGAACTCGTAGGGTTTCTGTTATCAGTTTCTCTCGAGTATTTAGATTTCACCGTGTCGATCACGAGGGGTCCTCAGGGGTGAAAGGGACAGAGAGGACGGATAGTGTGAGTACTTATTGTGTAAGTACATGTATCGTTCTCTTCTGGCGGGACCCTGTCACGGGTTTCCTTGAAATCCTGGAAGTGAACAAGAAGGCTCATGTTTCATAAGAACAGGGGATTTTTCAATGAAGTGACCATGAAAAAGTCCAGGGTCGAGTTGATAGTAAAGGAGTCTCTTATATAGGAATTGATGGGGGTAGATTACGGGATGTGAGGTAAGGGTAGTGAAAACTAACGAGATGAAAGATAAATATGAAAGAATTTTTCTTTTGGAGAAATTCTAATGGAAGTATTCAGAATAAGGACATTTTAGTAGTATAAACAAATAAATGATAGACAGAAGAGTCCTCTTACTATCGTCCTATAATATAAAGGTGTTAGATCTTAAACTTAAAAGATTAGGGGAATTTGGAAGATTAGGGGAATAAAACCCCCCGAGGTTTTAGTGACGTCTACCACTGACGTCGGTAATTTAATTTTCTGTGAACGAGGAATCTTCTTTTCAGTACTGGTTTGATCTGTCGTATAAGTTTTCGTCTCTGTTATGAAACGGTTTTTCTAGGTAGATCAGTTTCGATTCCAAAAAGGTCATCAGTACATACTTACACTCTCAACCTGATTTTGCTTTCGACTCGTGACCTCTTAACTATGAAAACTTGACACCACAACCTCTTCTGAGAACTCTCAGAGAACCTGACGTTTCTCTAGGTCAGTCAGTTAGGATTACCTTTAGTCAGGACTTATAAGTAACCTTCCTGACTACGACTTAGACTTTGAGGTTATGAAACCGGTTGACTACGCTTCTCGACTGAGTAACCTTTTCTGGGACTACGACCCTTTCTAACTTCTGTCCTCCTCTTCCCCTACTGTCTCCTACTCTACCAACCTACCGTAGGGACTGAGTTACCTGCACTCAAACTCATTCGGGGTCCTCAACCACTACCTGTTCCTTCGGACCTCACGACGTTAGGTACCGCAACGTTTCTCAACCTGTACTGACTCACTGACTTGACTTGACTTGACTTAGGGGAATTCCCAATAGTACCAACAATGAAGACCATGGAGACAAAGTAACCTAATCGAGAGTCGAATGAATTATAAAAAACTGGTAGATTATATATAAAACATGGTAAGAACCACGAACCCTATGTCGTCTCTTTTTCCTTAGAGACGGGTGTACGTCAATATACAACCACCTTTGTCCACTACTATTTGTTTATTTATTTATTTATATATGATACAGTCCATATATTTCCCTAAGGGACCACCGAGTCGACCATTGTTTAGACAGACGTTACGTCCCCTGGACCCAAACTTGGGACCCAACCCTTCTAGGGGCCCTCTTCCCTTTTCGATGGATGAGGTCATAAGACCGGACCTCTTAAGGTACCTGACATAACAGGTACCCCAGTGTTTCTCAGCCTGTGTTGACTCTCTGAAAGTGAAGTAAAGTGAAGTCGATATATTCACGATACCCCTTTTATATTTCTTTTTATTCACTAATCTTTCACTATCCCACCATTCGTACTTATAAACTACCCCCTAGTTCCTTATAGAAAGACTCCTCCACTGGACTTCTTAATACCTTCGTTTGGTGTGTCGATTGACCTCTTCTCACAGGGTTTGTTTGTCTTATAGTGTAGGTTTCGAAACTCCTCCTTGTTCAAGTCACACAAGTGTTTGTTCTTTCACTCGCACCATCCGTTTCTCACTTACTCCGTCCTTGTGACTCTGATTTACTCCATCTTCCATCGACCGTTGGTCTAATATACCCTGAGACATATGGTACTTTCCTGAACCCGAAAGTAAGAATCACCCTACTACTTGGTAAACTTCTCAAGACTAAAACAGTTTCATTCGGTTCCGAAACAACAACAAAACAAATTAACGATTCAGTACAGATGACACACCATTTTCTGATACCAAACTACTCTCACTCCCAACCCCACTCTTTCTTTTCTTCCTCCGGTCTACCCCAGATAACGGTATCGGGGGTCGAATTTTTTACCACAGCCGAACCTCGTCTACTGTCCTCCTTTTTATGACCCCCTATATGATACTTGTTTCTCACCTTCCCCAAATGATTTCTTAAATTATACTCCATCCTTCCGTTTACAGTTCCAGGATTAAAGTCAAAATAGGTGATTGGACAGGTGAAATTCAAAGGGGTCACTCAAGGATTAGTGTAGAGAGATTTTTTAATGATTAGACTAGGAGGAAGTGTTCCGTCCAGACACAAGAGTGGTCTATTAGGGAGGTACTGGTACAGTCCAGTCAAGTCAGCGAGTTAGTACAGGTCGAGAAACGTTGGGGTCTTTGACGTCGTTCGATCCGAAGGGACAAGTAGTGGTTGAGGGTCTCGGGCGAGTTTGAGTACAGGTTAATCAGTTACTACGTTAGGTTGGTAGAGTAGGAGACAGTAGGGGAAGAGGAGAACGGAAGTTAGAAAGGGTCGTAGTCCCAGAAAAGGTTACAGTCAAGAAACGTAGTCCACCGGTTTCATAACCTCAAAGTCTTAGTCATAGTCAGGAAGGTTACTTATGAGTCCTACTAAAAGTAATCCTACCTGACCGACCTAGAGGAACGTCAGTTTCTTTGAGAGTTCTCAGAAGAGATTGTGCTATTTAAGTTTTAGTAGTGAAGAAGTCGTAAGTCGAAAGAAATATCAAGTTGAAAGTGTAGGTATGTACTGATGACCTTTTTGGTATCGGAACTGATCTACCTGAAAACAACCGTTTCATTACAGAGACGAAAAATAAAAACGACAGATCCAACCAGTATTGAAAAGAAGGTTCCTCACTCAGAAAATTAAAGTACCGACGTAGTGGTAGACGTCACTAAACCCTCGGGTTTTCTTATTTCAGACTGTGACAAAGGTGACAAAGGGGTAGATGAACGGTACTTCACTACCCTAGTCGACGGTACTAGAATCAAAAGACTTACAACTCAAAATTCGGTCGAAAAAGTGAAAGAAGAAAGTGTAAGTAGTTCTTCAAGAAATCAAGAAGAAGTGAAAAACGTTGTTCCTACCACAGTAGAAGTATAGTATTTAATAACTATAAAGAGGTACTTTGGAACTAAGGTCGAACACAAAGTAGATCCGACCGTAAAGTGACTGTAGGACCTTACACTTCAGTTCACCCGGAATCGTAGTGATCCTTGTTTCGATCGCCTCCACTACCTTAAGGTCAACTCGCGAAAGTTTAGGACTTTCTACTGCGAGACTTTCACGACGTGATTTATACGGTCGTTTAAACCTTTTGAGTCGTCACCGGTGTCCTGACCTTTTCTTGTCAAAAGTAAGGTTAGGGTTTCTTTCCGTTACGGTTTCTTACGAGTTTGTTGGTGTGTTGACGTGAGTAGAGTGTGTGATCATTTAATTACGAGTTTTAAGAGGTTCAGTCCGAAGTCGTTATGTACTTGGTACTTGAAGGTCTACAAGTTCAACCAAAATCTTTTCCGTCTCCTTGGTCTCTAGTTTAAATGTCGTAGGTAACCTAGTACCTTTTTCGTTCCCTCAAGGTCTTTTTGTAGATAAAGACGAAATAACTGATACGGTTTCGGAAACTGACACACCTAGTGTTATTTGACACCTTTTAAGAAGTTCTCTACCTTTATAGTCTGGTGGACTGGACGAAGAACTCTTTGGATATAAGTCCAGTCCTTCGTGGTCAATCTTGACCTGTACCTTGTTGTCTGACGAAGGTTTATCCTTTTCCTCAGGCAGTTCCGACATATAACAGTGGGACGAATAAATTGAAGATACGCCTCATGTAGTACTCTTTGCGACCCGACCTTCTTCGTGTTCGAACTTAGTTCTAACGGTCCTCTTTATAGTTATTGGAGTCTATACGTCTACTGTGGTGGGAATGCCGTCCTTCACTTCTCCTTGATTTTTCGGAGAACTACTTTCACTTTCACCTCTCACTTTTTCAACCGGATTTCGAGGTGTAAGTCTTTTGTTTCTAGTATTGTCGGCCAGGGTAGTGAAGTACCCTTTATCTACCCCTTTGTCACCTTTGTCACAGTCTGAAATAAAAAACCCGAGGTTTTAGTGACGTCTACCACTGACGTCGGTACTTTAATTTTCTGTGAGTGAGGAACCTTCTTTTCAATACTGGTGGATCTATCGTATAAGTTTTCGTCTCTGTATTGAAACGGTTGTTTTCAGGCAGATTAGTTCCGATACCAAAAAGGTCACCAGTACATACCTACGTTCTCAACCTGACACTTCTTCCGACTCGTGGCTTCTTAACTACGAAAACTTGACACCACAACCTCTTCTGAGGACTCTCAGGAAACCTGACGTTCCTCTAGTTGGTCAGATAAGACTTCCTCTAGTCGGGACCCTAAAGAAACCTTCCTTATTACGATTTAGACTTTGGGGTCATGAATCCGGTGGAGTACACTTCTCAACTGGGTAACCTTTTCTGAGACTACCACCCTCCCTAACCCCCGTCCTCCTCTTCCCCTGCTGTCTCCTACTCTACCGACCTACCGTAGTGGCTGAGCTACCTGCACTCAGACTCACTTGAGGCCCTCGACCACTACCTGTCCCTCCGGACCGCACGACGCTAAGTACCTCAGCGTTTCTCAGCCTGTGCTGACTCGTTGACTTGACTTGAGACGTATCTTCAGTTTATTCGTCCCACTGTTATATATCGGAACTGCATGAGGAAAGCGATAAACCTTGTTCAGACAACAACGTACAGGCCAAGATTAACAAGGAAGAACTGGAAGTATGTCTAAAGAGTTCCCCGTCCATTTCACCAGACTATAAGGGAAGAGAATTTCTTAAAAGGTGTCAAACAACATTAGGTGTATCAGTTTCCGAAAACTCATTACTTCGTCTTCATCTACTAAAAGACTTTGAGAGAAGGAAAAAGTTACTAGGTCACCTAAAACCGTTAAACTAAAGACCAAGGAGTACGGAGACGGTACTGGTACATTGATCAACTTTTACATAAGGAGATATGTCGATAAGACTCTCAGGGATCGACAGAGAAGACGAAATAAAATGGTTAGGAATAAGAATGAGAAGTGAGTTTAGTTTTATACGACGAAGACTTTGTAAGTTCAAGATAGATAAGATATTTTCAAGTGAGTAAGGTTTGACTAGAGATACCGGAAATTTTAAATATACTTAGCATTTTAAGTAGTTCGTTCAGTAACAAAATATAATACTGTAGAGAACAGTTAAATGGATAAAATAGTAATAAATTGTATCGTACACTGGAATATAGTAAATATACACTAGAATATATTTATATACACTAGAATATAGTACATAGTATATGGATATTTTCATACACTAGAATGTAGTGATTTGATTTTATGTTTAAGAAGTACCCATTTTTTATAGAATATAAGGAAGTATGAGAGAACAGTGTATCATAGATGATTACATATTAAAGAACGTAAATCATCTACTAAATTTTACACGAGTACACTATATGTGCTTGAACTAATATGAGATCGAGATCGGTGACGGAGGTAAAAGAGAACAAAGACAGTTAAGGAAAAACGGATAAACCATTAACACAGAAATTTACAAGAACTTGTTTCCCGCCATCTTGTTGTCAGTAACAGACCATTTCTTCTAACTAGACGGATAAACTTATAATATCTAACTTTCTCTTTATCAGTTCACTCCCAACTATAAGAAATAGATTGAAAACTTTCTCACGTGTACTCTTCATAATTTCCGAACTTTTTGTCTGACCGTTCCCTTTACACTTTGTATGTAACCTTCTTTACAAAATTCTCTTAGATCCTGAAAGTTATCTAATCTATACCACTAACTTTTTCTTCCTCCTCAATGTACACTGTTCAAAGTTAGGAGTCTCAAACATTTTTAATGATATAGTAATACCTCTGTCCCTTCATTTCCTTTTCAACTAATTCACTTCTTGTATCACTCGATAAAAGTTTTACCACTCAAACTCTACCTAAATAGGTATGTCTTCACGGTCGTCCGTCCACCTCTGTCTATTAATATTTATTTTTCTGACCATTCAAGGTCTGTATCTCAAAAGACTCTCTATTACCAAACATTTTTTTTATGTCGGAAGTGGAAGGTGTCAAATTGAACAATGTAGATGAATTTGATCAGATCGACGATGTGGGTTTGATAGGGGTTATTGTCAGTCGAAGGTTGTTCCCTTAAGATTTCTGTCCTCCTATTTCTCAAACTCGCTTTCATAACCATACCGACCTTAATCTTACTGTTCGATCCCCCGAGGACGACATTACACTGGTAGGGAGGAATTGAATAAGTTTAAGAAGAAAACAATATAATAATTCTTTAGATCATGTCTGGATACCTAAGTAGGGTAAGATATGGTCATGTAAAGTATAATCACTATAACAACGACAACAAGTCAATGGATCAACACAGGATAAGAAACGCTGGGGTACCTGACGTCGTGCGACCCGGAAGGACAGGGAGTGGTAGAGGGTCTCAAACGGGTTCAAGTACAAGTGATGTAGTCACTACGGTAGGTCGGTAGAGTAAGAGACTACTGGAGAAGAAGACGGGAGTTAGAACGGGTAGTAGTCCTTGAAAAGATTACTCAGCAGACAAGCGTAGTCTACTGGTTTCATGACCTCGAAGTCGAAGTCGTAGTCAGAAAGGTCATTTATAAGTCCCTACTAGAGGGAGTACTAACTGACCAAACTAGAGGAACGACAGGTTCCCTGAAAGTTCCCAGAAGAGGTCGTGGTGTCGAGTTTCCGTAGTTAAGAAACCACAAGACGGAAGAAATACCAGGTCAATAGTATAAATGACATATTACCATATCATTTATATATTGATTATACCTAACGTGAGTATTTGGGAAGAGTCTTGAATTACAAAATAAACACTATAATAACTAAACGAAGTTAGTTGGCGTGTGTCAGACATCTTTTTGATGTGAGAGGTCTTCCGGACACTGTTCAGGTATGTCTAGTTCGTGAAGTAAGTGTCACTTAAGAGGGTCATAGAAAGGGTCAACTGACTTCATACTTAGGTTGTTTCTTGAATCGGTTCGATACTCTTACTAAAACAACTTGACCTTGTTATAGTTGACTTTCGTTATCACTCACTTAGTATTTTGTTGTTCGGTCAAGTCTACATAAATTTCTTCTGACTTTTTCTTGTGTTCATATTAAAAAGGACTCAGAGTTCTCCATTTGGATATTGAATATCAGTCCTTTTGGTTATTCATTTGATAATGGTTGTTGGGACCTGTTTACCTTTTCCCTTATTGTGCTTAATACCGGATTTTCTGATTTGGTTAGTAGACTCTTATTGGTTTAAATGTCAGATTCCCTCCTTCATTATGTCTTTTGACTGTGATCCTTTCATGTTTTTCACGCATTGAGACTCTTCTAAAATTCATGACTCTTGACTGACTCTAACTGTTACTTCCCAAAGTGGACGAACAGAAATCCAGACATTTTGAATATTGACGTGTTTAGTTATTAGTGGGTTTCATCTGTGTTTTTAATGATTTGACTTCAGTTTAATACGTTAGTATTTCTACAAAAATTTTACCCTCTTAGAAATCTTTAGTACTCAAATTTTTCTTTGAGGTCTACTTTACAGTATATGATTAAACCCTTTAACACTGAAATTTGTGATCCTTACATTCGTATAGTTTTCTGTTTTCTACTCCATATCCAATTATAAAGACTTTAAGACAAAAGATACTAAAGTAGACATATGATTGTGTATCACTAAAGTTTAGTTATAAATCGATAAGTCAACGGTATTGAAGAATCTGTGGTCCTCTCTCCTTTTATTATCTTCCTTCTGTGATTTTGTTAAGATGACTTATTTCGTGACGAAATTTATAATTCTAAACGAGGTCTTTGTGGTCGTAACGAAAGTTGTATAGTCGTGTTCATACAAATACACACAAAGTCAAACAATTCAACGATTCAACACAGGTTGTGAAACAGTGGGGAACCTAACATCGTACGGTCCAAGAGGACAGGAAGTGATGGAGAGTCTCAACCGAGTTTAAGTACAACTCAGCCACTCCTATAGATTGGTAGAGTAGGAGACGACGGGCGAAGAGAAACCGGAAGTTAGAAAGGGTTGTGGTCCCAGAAGAGGTCACTCAACCGAGAAACGTAGACTACCGGTTTCATTATCTGGAAGTCGAAGTCATAGTCAGGAAGGTCACTTATAAGTCTCGACTAAAAAAAATTCCAACTGACCAAATTAGAAGGACGTCAGGTTCCCTGGGAGTTTTCTCAGAAGAGAAAGTAATAAACTCCGTAATACACTTTTCGACTTTAGTCTAGTAAGTATGATTACTTCATTACCCCCATGTTTATCAATCGATCATACATTGTCATTGGAACGCTGACAGACTTATTTAATTCCATATCTTTTGATTTACTTGTCTTTATTGTATATTTTACTTTTGAAACATTTTCCGTGACCCAGTGATCTATCTGAATGTCTCCAAGTTGTGACCTGTCATTACTTGTGAGGTCTCCCACGATGATGGTCAAACACACTTATTAAGGGGACCTGAACAAGTAACTTGTTAGACACGTCAGGACTCACCGGTAGCACGAACAACATTTGTACGTATGTTCTAAAAAAGATACAGTTAGTATCGGTTCAGGGTTTTATGAGTTCACAGTTGAGATTAAAATTTTTACCTATCACGAGATACTCGACGAATAACGTTTTAAGTTCGAATTTAACTTGTTTCATCCCCTTTGGTGATCGGGTAAGGTCATACTGGATTTAGTTTAGTGAATACTAATACGTCACCTCCACTGTCTATCTGAGTTCCCTAACCTAGACCATCTGTCTCATGGACTTCTTGATACCTTCCACCAGGTGTGGTGATATGTCCTCCACCACTGGTTTTGATAAGAATTCTTTTTCTTTACATTCTTCCATTTTACCGACAGACTACTTCGGAATGTTTATCGACTCTTTTTTTCTCTTCGTTTTCCGTTTCCTCTTTCCCTTTCTATATGGGTTAACTTACGTCTCAAAGTCTCTTAGCGTTGTTCTCTCCCTTTTTTTCAGAAGTATTCAATCGTTACGTTTCTTTATTTCTTTTTGTTATCTTACCCTTTCTGATTTCTAGAGAAGTTCTTTTAGTCTCTATGGTTCTCTTGTAAAGTACGTTTCTATCCGTATTATTTCCTTTCTTCACCGTCCCTTGATTGTCTTCGTCTTCTCTATTTCTTCTCCACCGTTCTTATGTATCTTCTTGATATATTTTTTTTTTCCAGAATTACTGGACCCATTAGTGTTACCACACCAATGAGTGGATCTTGGTCTGTACGACCTCACACTTCAGTTCCCCCGGAATCCTTCGTAGTGATGCTTGTTTCGATCACCTCCACTACCTTAAGGTCGACTCGATAAAATTTAGTAATTTTTACTACGACACTTTCACAACGTGAGTTATATGGTCGTTTAAACTTTTTGTGTCGTCACTGGTATCCTGACTTTTTTCAGTCTAAAGTAAAGTTAGGGTTTCTTTCCGTTACGGTTTCTTACAAGTTAGATGACTTGTTAACGTTAGTAGAGTGTACGATTGTTTTAGTACGAGTTTTAGGAAGTTCGATCCAAAGTTGTCATGCACTTGACTCTTGAAGGTCTACATGTTCGACCTAAATCTTTTCCGTCTCCTTCGTCTCTAGTTTAACGGTTGTAGACAACCTATTATCTTTTTCGTTCCCTTAAGGTCTTTTATTTTTATTTTATTTTAGATGAAGACGAAGTAACTGATGAGATCTTGGAAACACATCTAGTACTTTTTGACACCTTTTAAGAATTTCTCTCCCCTTATGGTTTGGTGGAGTGGACAAAGGACTCTTTGGACATACGTCCCGTTCTCGTGGTCGATCTTGGTCTGGACCTTATTACTTGAACCCTTTCCTCATACTGGTCCGACATCTAGCAGTAGATCGAATAAATTGAATATACGTCTCACGTACTACCCTTTACGGTTCTACCTATTTAGTGTTCGACCTTAGTTCTAACGGTCCTCTTTATAGTTGTTGAAGTCTATACGTCTACTATGGTGAGATTACCGTCTTTCGCTTCTCCTTGATTTTCCACTACTCCCACTTTGTCCTCTCACTTTTTCGACCGAATTTTAAGTTATAAGTCTTTTGATTCTAGTACCATAGGCCAGGGTAGTGAAGTACCGTTTATCTACCCCTTTTTTACCTTTGTCACTGTCTGAAATGGAAGAACCCGAGGTTTTAGTGACGTCTGTTACTGGTGTTGGTGTTTTAATTTTCTGTGAACAAGGAACCTTCTTTTCGATTCTGTTTCGATTTGTCGTATAATTTTTCGTCTTTGTAGTGAAACGACTGTTTCCAGGCAGATCAGTTTCGATACAAAAAAAAGTCATCAGTACATACCTATACTCTCAACCTGTTATTTCTTCCGATTCGTGGTTTCTTAACTACAAAAATGTGACACCACGACCTCTTTTGAGAACTCTCAGGGAACCTGTCGTTACTCTAGTTTGGTCAGTTAGGATTTCCTTTAGTTAGGACTATAAGTAACCTTCCTGACTACAATTTCCACTTCGAGGCTATGAACCCGGTGGATTACACTTCTCGAGTGAGTCACTTTTTCTGGAACTACGACCCTTTCTAACTTCCGTCCTCCTCTTCCCCCACTGTCTCTTACTCTACTGACCTCCCGTAGTGGTTGAGTTACTTGTACTCAAACTCGTTACAGGTCCTCTGTCACTTCCTGTCCCTTCGGACCTCACGACGTCAATAACCCCAACGTTTCTCGACCTGTACTGAAATCACTGACTTGTGAAATTCTCCGGTTTGTAACCAAAGGTCCGGTACAAGTACGTGGGAATCTGAGGATTTGAGTCTTCCGTAATTCTACTTTATATTGTGAAAGACTTCATTTCACTTGGAATCCTCGAGTCACGATTTCTTGTTTGGACGGTTAGGCCCTCTGAGCTCATACTAGGGACCCAGTTCTTCTAGGAGACCTCTTCCTTTACCGTTGGGTGAGGTCATAAAAACGGACCCTTTAGGGTATCTGTCTCCTCGGACCACTCGATGTCAGGTACCCCAGTATTTTCACAGATTATACTGAATCATTGATTCGTTGTTGTTACTGTTTCATTAAAGTCCACATAAAGGAAGAACTTTTTATCTAAATTAACTGTGTCAGAAGGAATTTTCTGTTCTTTTATTTTGGATGGTTAACAATTTTCAACCCAGATTTATTGATATCATAAATTTTAAGAAAGAGGTCAATCTCACTTATTACTAAGAAAAATTAAGTTACAAAGAGTTTAAATGTCAATACTGACAATTTGTTACTTTTTTCGTGAAAAATTATGAACGTCCTTCTTATAAAATGATTTTTATACATCCTTTATCTTTTTTATAAAACTCCGATAGGTGAGTAAAATTCGTGGTTAGTCATCGAGAGTCTATCATAGTTGTGACCGGTAATATTTCAACTACAGTCGAACTTGAACACTGGACGTAGAGTTTTGAATATAAGGTTGATTAACAGTCTCAATATGGAGATACATTGGGAGAATGACCACGGTTTATAGTGGTACTAAAACTTCATAATTTTTAGAAGGTGTTTTAAAGTAAATAAATTTACGTGAGTTTAAAGCCTATCGATATTTTTTGTGACTATTTAAGTTTCGTTTATATAACAAAAGTTGTAAATCACGTCCGACTGACTAAAGACCTTAGTATACGGTAAGAATTTCGTTGGCTTTATACAAACTTTATTAATCGTAAATTATTTATTTTGAACAGAATAAGGTAAATTTACAATCTATTTTGGATAAATTTCGTGAAATTATTAAATGAGAAATTTAATGACTCAGTTTTTACATGTCCTTATTATAAAATTATTAACGAGGACACGATAATTTAGATGGTTCCCTCATTACTTACAATCTNATCATATGTACAATCTTACGGTAAGAGGGTTTAGTAGGGTGGGAGAGGGAGAGGGAGACTCAGGTTTTCAGGTAATATGTGTAGACACAGAAATAAGGACAGAACGTATATCCCAGCAGTAACGGTAGAAAGATTTAAGGTATATATACACAATCATATGACATAACATACGGTAAGAATTTCGTTGACTTTATACAAACTTTATTAATCGTAAATTATTTATTTTGAAGAATAAGGTAAATTTACAATCTATTTTGGATAAATTACGTGAAATTATTAAATGAGAAATTTAATGACTCAGTTTTTACATGTCCTTATTATAAAATTATTAACGAGGACACGATAATTTAGATGGTTCCCTCATTACTTACAATCTAATAAATTTTATTTCTGTGCTGGAAAGAAGAGGGTCTTATACCTCGTTCCCATTTACGAATTAATTCTTTTAAGTTCTTTCAGAGTCCTTTTTAGGTGAAATCTTGATTCACAGAAGTATTAGGTTTAAAAAATCGTGTTTAAATTGTGACTATGGTTAGTGTAGTTTATCTTTAGTGAATAAGGTACTTAGTATCTTAGATTAGATTCTTTGTCTTTGTCTGAGTCTCTATATTTCTTGCTTGAACACTAACAGTTCCCTCCATCCCCTACCCCTTCCCTACCTCACTCTCGAACCTTAATTGTCTACGTTTGATAATATATATTTTACCTATTTATTCCAGGATGACATATCGTGTCCCTTTATGTAAGTGGTAGGATATTATTGATATTACCTTTTCTTACATATGTATATTGACTTAGTGAAAAGACATTTCGTCTTTAATTGTATTGTAACATTTAGTTGACATGAAGTTATTTTATTTAAAATATTTGTCTATAGTTTAGTCATTATTCTTCCTTTTAGAATAACGTCTCTTGGTTTCTCGTGGTATAAGTAAGACGGAAAGTTTCTTGATAGTGAATTAACGATATTGATATCAGACCAAACCACCATCGTGAATATGGTGTCAAACTAAGATGTCTTTCATGAGTCACATGGGTCTTAAAAGGGTATGAGAGGGGATGGAAAACATTAATCCTTTAGATCCGTAAAAGGATTGAAATTACTTCGTTTCTGACTTCGACTCCCTTCGTCTTAGTCCCGACAACATACGGGGTCATTTAATCTAGGGACTGGTATCCTCCGTAGAGTTAAAATATAAGGACTCAGAACGGGGGTAAGCTGAACAAAAGTAGAGATTGTTACTGACGTTTTAGTTCCCAACTTTACAAGGTAAAATTGAAAGTCTTACTACGGAGACATTATAGGTTTAGAGATCCTTTTCCCGGATATTTCCATTGTTGTGACAGGTGTAAAGAGGAAAAAGACTTGAACCGTATGTCAGAGTTGTTTATATGTGACTTACCAACTAATGATTTTAGTGGATGTTAAGTAGGAATTCAAGTTAGAGGTCGTAACGATGTCTTCTCTTGGTTTTAAAGTCCTAAACCGTTTTATAGGTGTTTCAGTAAAAATTTACTTATTTGTAAAAGTCTCCTTTTATACTTCTTGTTATAACGTATCTTTGGACCTTACAATCCAGGTACTTAGTTCCATTTGACCTACACCAGTTCGTCCAGTACCGTTCTTACTTATAGTTCCTTAGTCACTTGATTTTACCTACCCTTATCCACTTAAATTAAGTTTACTGGTAATATAGATGATGACAACCTTTCTTAGGTAATCTTCTTTACTTCATCGGGAGTATCAGTTGTTTTCTCAGACTTTACGTCATGAATCCACGTTAGAGTTTTCGTTCTTTTACTTGAGTTAAGTAAAGGTTAGTTTAGTAAGTTGTAGTGTCCTTAGGTTCAGATACGGGGTTGGTGATTACGGTTTCTTCGACTCTTCAGTTTGGCAAGATAATTCTGGAGGTTCTAGAACATCTTGATTGGTTTTTTTCTATAGGAAAAGTAGTATCCCCTGACCTTACATTTTTACCCGTCAGTTCTCTATGTATCTCATTGTCCGTTCAAACCGGAACCTCATGTTTTACTTCGTCCCATTTCCGATTGGCTCAAAACGGTCCTCTTACGTGACTAGTATCGTTTCTGGGAGAAGGTTGTTGTATTCTCTACTAAGGTGTGTACCTGTAGTGGTCTACCAGTTATGGTTTTAGTTTAACTAATATAAGATACGTCGACTTCTACCTCTTCGAGATATACCAGGTATCGTTCGTGAGATATGTCGTTTGCGTTCTGGTCCTCGACTGACACCGAGTCTAGTACTCGAAGAATAAAGTTTTAACTCCGACTTTAACTTCTCACATCCCTTTTGGTTATTCGGTAAGTGAATACTAATATGGGAGCTTCACTGTTTATCTAAGTTCCCTAATCTAGTCTATCTCTCAGACTTATTGTCACCTACCTCCAAACATTGCAACATGTTCTCCACCACTGGTTTTGGTAGGGATTCCTTTTCTCTTCACGTTCTTCCGTTTTACCAACAGACTCCTCCGGAATGTTTATCGACTCTTTTCTTCTCTCCGTTTTTCGTTTCCTCTTTTCCTTTCTGTATGGGTTGACTTACGTCTCGAGGTCTTTTATCGTTCCTCTCTATTCTTTCGAAGAATTTACTTGTTACCTTTCTTTATATCCTTTTGTTTGTTTGTTTTTTTTTCCCTCACCACCAGAGAAGTTCTTTTAATGTCTATTGTTCTCTTGTAAAGTACCGTTCTACCCGTGTTATTTCCTGTCTTTACCATTTTTGGATTGTCTTCGTCTGCTCTAATTCTTCTCCACCGTCCTTATGTGTCTTCTTAACATGTTTTTACCAGAATTATTGGACAAATTACGTCGACACGACGTGAGTTACACGGTCGTTTAATCCTTTTGATTCGTCACCGGTGTCCTGACGTTTTCCAGTCAAAAGTAAGGTCAGTGTTCTTCCGTTACGGTTTCTTACAAGTTTGATGGTCTGTTGACGTGAGTAAAGTATGAGATCATTTCAATACGAGTTTTAGGAAGTCCGATCTGAGTTGTCATACACTTGACTCTTCAAGGGGTACATGTTCTACCTAAAATCGTTTCCGTCTCCTTGGTCTCTAGTTTGACGGCTGTAGGTGACCTATCATCTTTTTCATTCTCTTAAGATCTTTTTGTAGAAGAAGACGAAGTAACCGATGTGATTTCGGAAACTGACCTAGTTGACACATTTTAAGAATCTCTACCCTGATGGTATGGTGGAATGGACGGAGGACTCTTTGCACATAAGTCCAGTCCTTTGTTATCAATATTAGTCTGTACCTCGTTGTCTGACCAAGTTTTAACTCTTTTCTCATGATGTTCCGACATATAACAGTGAAACAAATAAATTGAAGATACGTCTCATGTAGTACGTTTTACGGTACGACCTACTCAATGTTCCACCTTAGTTCTAACGATCCTCTTTATAGTTGTAGGAGTCTATACGTTTACTATTGGTGAGATTACCGTCTTTCGCTTCTCCTTGTTTTCTTGGAGAATTACTCCCACTCCCTCCTCTCACTTATTCGACCGAATTTTGAGTTGATTCAAATCAAAATTTTGAGTTGATTCAATTCAAAGAAAAAAAAATTAAATTTAAAAATAAAAATGAAATAAAATGAAATGTCATAACATAACCAAAACGGTATGTAACTGTGCTTAGGTGGTGCCCACATGTACTCAAGGGTTTGTACTTAGGGGGAGGGTGGAGGGTGGGGTATAGTAGAGAGACCTAGTAGGGGCACGTGGATCTTTTTGATTCTAGTGCAGTAAGTCAGGGTAATGAAATACCGTTTATCTCTCCATTATCACCTTCGTCACTGTCGAAAAGAGAAGAACCCGAGGTTTTAGAGAGACATACCACTGACGTCGGTACTTTAATCTTCTGTGAACGAAGAACCTTCCTTCCGATACTGTTTGTACTGTCACATAATTTTTCGTTTCTATAGTTAAAAGGTTGTTTCAGGTATATCAGTTTCGAAAACAGAAAGGTCACCAGCACATACCTACACTCTCATCCTGGTGTTTCTTCCGACTGACGGTATCTTAACTACGAAAACTTGACAGCACGAGGGCTTCCGAAAACTCTTAGGGAACCTGTCGTTCCTCTAGTTTGGTCATTTAGGATTCCCTTTAGTTGGGACTTATGAGTAACCTTCCTAACTACGACTTCGACTTCGAGGTTATGAAACCGGTGGACTACACTTCTTGACTGAGTAACCTTTTCTGAGACTACGACCCTTTCTGTCTTCCCTTTTCCTCTTCTCCCGTCGTCTCTTACTCCACAACCTAGTGTAGTGGTTAAGTTACTTGTACTTGAACCTTCTTGAGAACCTCTACCACTCCTTGTTCTTCCGGACCGAACGACGTCAGGTACCTCACCTTTTCTCAATCGGTATTGAATCACTGACTTGTTGTTGTTGTCATAAATTTCCGATTTGAATGGTCCTATAATTGATGTAGATGAAAAGGTATAGAAAATTTAATAGATAAAAGATTTACAAAAGTTTTAATAAAGATTTAATACCTATTTACAAGGTATTCCTCTTAAAGTTCAATTGTACTCAATGAAAATATCAGGGAAGGTTTCATTCAACACATCCATAACATGTACAAACACATATACACAAAATTTAAATTCGTAGGTACTATACGTTTTACGAAAATTTCAAAATAAAGCTGTAATAACTGTATATGGTGTACATAAATTTAACGTGTCAAACCATTCCAAACTTTATTTATATATGTGTATTTACTTTGGTAATGGTATTGGTCCTATTACTTGTATAGTATAGGTAATGGAAGTTTCAAAGGAATATAAGGAGGAAGGACTACAAGTCACAGAATTTTTGGTAACAAAGTATGTAAACCTGACTCACCCTGAAAATTGGAACTAATAAAGTCCACTGTCGTATTTAGACCAGAGAGAGATGTAAAAACGTCTTCGTCTTCAACTAAAAAACGATATATAAAAATCAAGAAAAGAATGACTAACTAGATCCCTAATATTATACATGGAATAGTGTCACTTAAAGTTTGGTTATCTTTGATTTGAGACCATTTTACGTCTTGGAAATGACACGAGAGGTAAACACGATAATAATATAGATGTATACAATATTTGGGTTGTATTATCAAAATTAATCACGAAGTATATCGGATTACGTAAGTTTCTTAAATTCTTTTCATTTTTTATAAACACGTTAGAATATAAATGGGTGTATAAAATTTGTACTTACTACGAGAAATAATTAAGAATATCTAAACTTAATGGTAGATTACATTAAGGAAAGTCAGATTTCCTGAAGGAAATCATAAAGAATTCCGTTTAGACGTTCATTTTGTAAGAGAGTGGGAAATCGATACACTCTTATAGAAAAAAAAAGGTAAAAGTAAAGACTTCCGATTAAAGGATCTGTATCTTAAGAAGCAACTGTCCAAACAAAAAAGAAAGTCATAAAACTTACATAGTAAAATGACAGAGTACAGGAAGTAATAAAGAATATTCTTCACTCAACAATTAGAATAGTTCCAAAGGAATATAAGTTACAGAAAAAAACAAGAACGACGAACATTCTAAAGTAGAAAGTCAAACAGATTCTGTGATGATCCATATATAGAGAAACACAAGTTAGATGAACTATAAACGACTCGAAGAACATAGAGATCTTAGTAAAAAATAAAGAAAAAAATATTCGAAAATAAAAATTTTTAAAAATAAGAATGAAATAATATGAAATGTTATGACATAACCAAAACGGTATGTAACTGTACTTAGGTGGTGCCCGCATGTACGTAAGGGTTTTTACTTGGGGGGAGGGTGGAGGGAGGGGTATTGTAGAGAGACCCAGTAGGGGCACGTGGTCGGGGTTCGTAGGACATAGGACGTAACCTGTATCTGACCGCTAAGCTAAGAATGTACTATCATATGTACAAAGTTACGGTAAGAGGGTTTAGTAGGGTGGGAGAGGGAGAGGGTCTCAGGTTTTCAGACGAGATGTGTAGACACAGAGAAAACGACAGAGTGTATGTCCCAGTAGTAATGGTAGAAAGATTTAAGGTATATATACACAATCATATGACATAACCACAAAAAGAAAGACCGAATGAAGTGAGACATATTAGTCGAAGTCAAAGTAGGTAGAGTAATCTTGACTAAGTTTACATAAGAAAAATTACCCAAAAACTTTTAAAGACAACAATGAAGATTTTTGTAAAGAAGATGAGGAAGGATAGAGAGAAGAAGGGAACCCTCAAGGTTATATAAATGTGACTATATGAACGATAACTGAGTACAAGAGACCGTACGATAAGTAAAAGAATTTAGAAACGAGAGAGATCAGAAGTCTAACTTTATAAAGACGATAGAATGAACTTTAAAAGACTAAGAAGAATTTAGAAGATGACTCGGGAAGAGTACTTGAAAAGGAGTCAATAGTATGAAGAGTTGAGAGTTTGAAGGTACATCAAGAAAAAATGTAAAAGATAGAGAAATAACTATAGAAGATTAATGATTGACTAACCGTAGTATGAAAGGAAATTAAAAATTCGTACCAAAGGACATTAAGAAAATTACATAAATATGGTCGACGAAACTTTGGAAAGAACCTTTTTAGATTGGAGACATGGATAAATCACAGACAACTGACGAAAAAGGGGGACTCACACCCAAAGGGAAAGAACAAAGAGACTTACAAAGTGAAACACTTTTAACCTGTAAAATCTATTACAGAATGTCATTAAGACCTAAGATTATAAAGGGGAACGACAACCATCATCCAAAGGACGTAAATGAACAAAATCCATAAATTAGATATCTTAACCAAAGGGGACGGTACACATCGAAGACCAAAGAGAAGAGTCATTAAAAATTTTAAGAACAAAATAAGAATTGAAACTGAAGGAACTTCAGTAGAGATACAGTCGTTTCGAATTGTCAGTCAGTTACTAAGTAGTCTCAATATGAGTTAGAGAGACTTGCATATTCGGAAGATAGAAAATAATGACCAAGACACACACCCAAGTAAGTTTCAAGTTTCTGGAAGACAAGATGGGGTCACAAATCAAAGACGACCCAAGGCAACCTAGATGAGACGTGTTCACACAAGTGGTCCCAATAAACGTATACTACCTAGTCTGCCATTTCTTCGACTGACACTATACCCTCTACGTCCAAACTAGGGACCCACTCCTTCTAGGGGACCTCTTCCCTTACCGATGGGTGAGGTCACAAGAACGGATCTCTTAAGGTACCTGTCTCCTCAGACCGTCCGATGTCAGGTACCCTAACTCTTCTCAGTCTGTACTGACGTGTTGATTGTGAAAGTGAAGTAAAAGTGTAAACCTATATAACCTGACAGAAAGTAGAGTGTACATGTACGTGTTACTTCCGTCGGTCCCTACACGTCTCTGTAATGGCTGACGGAGACACCGATAGAGTATAGATCCTGGAGAGACAAATTACAGACCAACCAATTTGTTGGATAACGAAAAGAGTTTACCCTGATATGGAGTCTACTTGTAAACGACCGGAAAGAGTAAACGTGTGAAGGTCATTTTAAGACTTTCTCTACCCTTATGGTCTCGTGGACTGGACGGAGAACTCTTTGGATATACGTCCAGTCCTTCGTTGTCAATCTTGACCTGTACCTTGTTGTCTGACCAAGGTTTATCCTTTTCCTTATGTAGTCCGACATATAACAGTGAGACCAATAAGTTGAATATACGTCTCATGTAGTACTCTTTGCGATCCGACCTTCTTCGTGTTCGACCTTAGTTCTAACGGCCCTCTTTATAGTTATTGGAGTCTATACATCTACTGTGGTGGGAATTCCGTCTTTCACTTCTCCTTGATTTTTCGGAGGACTACTTTCACTTTCTCCTCTCACTTTTTCAACCGAATTTCGAGTTGTAGGTCTTTTACTTCTAGTACCGTAGACCAGGGTAGTGAAGTTCCCTTTATCTACCCTTTGTCACCTTTGTCACAGTCTGAAATAAAACCCCCCGAGGTTTTAGTGGTATCTACCACTGACGTCGGTACGTTAATTTTCTGCGAATGAGGAACCTTCCTTTCAAAACTGGTTGGATCTGTCGTATAACTTTTCGTCTCTGTAATGAAACGGTTGTTTCCAGGCAGACCAGTTCCGATACCAAAAAGGACACCAGTACATACCTACACTCTCAACCTGACACTTCTTTCGACTCGTGGTTTCTTAACTACGAAAACTTAACACCACAACCTCTTCTGAGAACTCTCAGGGAACCTGACGTTCCTCTAGGTTGGTCAGGTAAGATTTCCTCTAGTCAGGACCCTAAAGAAACCTTCCTTACTACGATTTCGACTTTGAGGTTATGAAACCGGTGGACTACGTTTCTCAACTGAGTAACCTTTTCTAAGACTACGACCCTCCCTAACCCCCGTCCTCCTCTTCCCCTGCTGGGTCCTACTCTACCGACCTACCGTAATGTATGAGCTACCTGTACTCAAACTCACTAGAGACCCTCAACCACTACTTGTCCCTCCGGACCGCACGACGTTAAGTACGCCAGCGTTTCTCTGTGTTAACTCGCTGACTTGACTTGACTTGACTTGACTCCTAGTAATAAAAACGACTCTTACTGCAACTCCCACCTAAAAAGTGGAAGGTGAGTTTTAGTGACTCAGGGAAGACCGTCGTTTCGATAACGGAAGTCTCGGACCGGGTGTATCATTTTGATGGTATGGTTGGTTTTATCCTTTCTACCTTTTTCGAGGTCCGTTCTTACACTAACTAAGGGTTACAAAAGTAGACTTCAAGTCGTCAAAGAGTACTTATTCAAGAAGAGTTAAACAGAAAAAAAGGGGGAAAACAACTAAAGTTCTCGGTGTTCTATAAACAAAAACTGTTTAATAGACCAAAATGACAAAAGAAAAAGAAAAAAAAAAAAAAATCCCTCTCTTAAACGGAGAGGGGAGTGAAACCTTATTTCAATCCTAAGAGTTTACTACCGGAAAAGACAAATAATACTCAGTATAAAAGGACTAAGAAACGAATCGTTCGAAATTAACCTACGGTTTGTAACACTTAAAATGGAACAACCTACGATCTATAAAAACACAGAGATATGTATCAGAACTCGAAACAAGAACCTGTGTTAATTCAACTAACCTTTGTTAGACTACTCAATACCTGACTTATAAATCTAGGAATTTTAAGTATTTATCTTTAAGTTGGGGACTTTCACTACCTTAAGCCTCTGTCGGAAATCTTCCACTAGTCTAGTACTCTTGTCTCGAGGTACTTGTTCTAATCACAGTTACCTTAATATTCTCTGGGGTCTCTCGAGAGAATGAGACGGTATACTTCTCTGTTACTCTTCTGTCGGTAGATACTTGGTCTTTCTATCAAGAGTGGTCCCTGGTTTAAACTAGTGTGGAACTAGAACTTGAGGGGTCGGAGGTCTTGAGACTATTTATTACAAATAACACATTCGGCGGGTCAGGTACCATAAAACAATGTCATCAGACTTGATCCTGTACTAGAAGAACCCAGAAGGAAATTATGAAACAATACACCATTGTCTCGTCTTAAATCAGATGTCGATTGAAACAATGTAAGTCAAGTCAAGTCAAGTCAGTGAGTCAACACAGGCTGACAAACGTTGGGGTACCTGACGTCGTATGGTCCCAGGGACAGGTAGTGGTCGAGGGTCTCGGACGAGTTTGAGTACAGGTAACTCAACCACTACGGTAAGTTGGTAGAGTAAGAGACAGTAGGGGAAGAGGAGGGTGGAAATTAGAAAGGGTCGTAGTTCCAGAAAAGGTTTTTCAGTCAAGAAATATAATCCACCGGTTTCATGACCTCAAAATCAAAGTCGTAGTCAGGAAGGTTATTTATAAATCCTGACTAAAGGAAATCCTCCATGACCAACCTAAAGGAAATCCTCCCTGACCAACCTAGAGGAACGTCAGGTTCCCTGAGAGTCCTCAGAAGAGGTTGTGGTGTCAAGTTTTGATAGTTAAGAAGTCACGAGTCTAAAGAAATGACAGGTTGAGAGTGGGTCTTCGTTTTCAATCCTTGTATATGAAACTAGTATCCTTGTGTAAATAAACTCAGACAACTAAAAAAAAAGGGGAAGTAAACGAAAAGGTAGTGGGAAGACATTTGGTCCATACCAGTGACAGTGAGTCTTGTCTGAACTGGATCGGAATCAGTCCGTCGTGACAATAAGGAATTCATGACTAGAAGGAGCTGTATACGTCAGGTATTCCAACGTCAACCTGCACTGCCTCGTTGACTTGACTTAACTACCACCTTAATTCAGGATTATTTGAGTAGAATTCAACTTTTATAATTCGATTTTACGTAAATTATATGGATCAAATGATTTGTAGTATCGAATCGGACGACGACGACGACGACGACGATTCAGTGAAGTCAGCACAGTCTGAGATACGCTGGGGTATCTGCCGTCGGGTGGTCCGGGGGGGCAGGGACCCTAAGAGGCCCGTTCTTATGACCTCACCCAACGGTAAAGGAAGAGGTTACGTACTTTCACTTTTCACTTTCACTTCAGCGAGTCAACACAGGCTGGGAACCACTGGGGTACCTGACGTCGGGTGGCCCGAGGAGGTAGGTACCCTAAAAGGTCCGTTCTCATGACCTCACCCGACGGTAACGGAAGATTCATCGAATCGGATCAGATGAAAATTGTACGAATCTTGTGAATGTAATAGGATATCAACCCGTTTTCGTCGATTGTGTTTCAGATAAAATATTATTCATAGAGTACATTAAATGACTTATGACTTTGACTTTTTATCTTACCTACATAACTATGTCTTACCGAACATTTATATAGCCAACAAATGGGAGTACTAGCGTACCGACTGACCTTCGACACCGAGTGACTTTTGTAGTACTCTTTCATACCTTGACGGATACTGATCTAATCCTTTTCTAGTTATAAGTTTTTAAACTTCATGTCAAAGATGACTTTACACATAGTGAAAGTGCGATAACATTTCGACTCTTTAACATTCAACTTAGTACTATTCAGTCTCTGATAGATATGAGTGATCTCGGTCGTGACAGGATTCACGACTCTTATGTCTCTGTTTAATTTTGTCGTTGGTGTACTACTCCTCAGATACCCGTTAGATGAAAAAGTGGTAGTTCAGAAAAGTCTAGTCGTTGTAGAGAGAAGAAGGAAGTAGATCTAGGTATATGAAAATAGGGTGGATGATTGAGATAATATTCGTATGGAGTAAAATAACACACAGGAAGTGAAAAAACACGGAACGTCTCTTACGTAATGAGTGTTTAATTTTCAGACACCGTTAGAAAGTAACTTGTTAAGATGGCCACGGTAAAAAGGTTGTCATAAACGATTGAAACACAGAGATATAGTGTAAAACCATTAAGAACGTTATAAAGGTTGTAAAAAATAATAGTAACGTAAACAATACCACTAGACACTAATCACTATAAACTATAATGATAACATTAAGAAAACCGTAAAAAAATTTGTTGCATAAAAATTTAAATCGATACATATAACAAGAAAATTTATATTGGGAAACAAGATGAGTGATTTCATACCGTATTTCCATTGAAAATATACGTGACCCTTTGGTTTTTCAAGTACGTTAAGTTAAATAACACTATAACGAAGTAAAGTCACTAGATTTTTGGTTTGGGGGCATAGAGGTTCAATAAGGACACGAAAAGTTACACGTAACTTACATAGATTAAGTAAATCCACTTTTCCTATATCAATTTCGGAGTATATACAAAAGGAATACTTTTCTTTTAAAAGAGAAGTACGGTAAGAAAAGATTATTTCCCTTTTATAAAAGTAGAGAGACAATAGGTCCGGATATGAATAAGATAAAAAGAGAGTAATGTAATTAAAATAAACCCGTTTTCTTGTTGTTAGTTCAAATTCGAGTCCTACCTTTTGTTGTGTCGTCCCAAGGTGTTTGACTCAAATTAACGTCATTAATGAATGCAATTAATATATAGTTGACTAATAAAAATTCTGTATAAATAACTCGTGGTAGTCGAAAGTCTCCATGGGTAGTAAGAGGATGATAGAAAAAGTCTGAGATATAGGTCCGATTCTTATTAGTTGATAGTAAACTGTGTACCATATTATTCACGGATTACTTTAGGGTTAATTTTAACATAAACTCTACGAAGTTAAATCTCTATTTAATCTTTATTAATGTACTAAGTTCTTAGGTGTAGTTTGTCCTCTTTGTGTTGATATAGAACTGATTGACCTTTCCTGTTCGTGTCTACTTCGGAAAATTACACGAAAGGTTTTGGGCAATGTTTTGTAATAACATGGAGTCGTCTACCATGATTCTCTACAGAAAATTAAAAAAAAAAATTATCTGTCAAGAGAAAGTATGCGACTGAACTCACCAAAATCAAGAGTAATAATGACAGTAGACAATCTCTGTCTTTTTTTTCACCCCCACCTACCCCTTCTTCGTACAATAAAAGGTATTCCGTCCTTGTAGTCGTACTTCGTCGGAAACTCGTACGTTTCAGATTAAATGACTCAGCGTTATTCCTCCTCTTACGTGGCTGACAGAGAATCGACAATTAAAGTTTGTTGAAAAGAAGTAAACCTCGACTTTGTGACCACGAACGACCTATGTCCCGAAGGAGAGAGAGAGAGAGAGAGAGAGAGAAGGGAGATAAGGTGGAGGTATATTAAAAAGGGGAATTCCGAATTACTTGAGACCTTGGTTAGTTTAAGTCCAAAAATCCTCTGTGATAGGTCCATTTTCGAAATTATGGTAGGGGAGGTCTCAAGTTTTCCAGTAAAGGGATGATCCTAGTGATGGAATCCTAGTAAAGGAATGATCCTAATATATATATATATATTCATATATATATAAGTAAAGATTCTCTTGATAGATCGGAAGTTCCCCCTCGTCTTTTGACGTAATTCAGGTCGTTCTAAAACGAGTATCGAAGGAGAGGAAGGACGTTATAGAAACATGTCTCCTGTTGTCCGAGTAAATGTTGGAGTGAACCCTTTTGACAATTGACATGTAAAGACTAGATGCATTAAACGACGATTTCTTGTGTTATCGTAGATTATCTTTTGTCGACAATGTTTTAGGTGACAAAGACCGTCCTCGTCAAGGATTACATCCTAAAATTAAAAAAAAATAGAGAACTAACTATTGTGGAGTAATCGGTATAGGTCTAAGGATTGACGTTTTACTGCGTACCTGTGATAAAATTCGAGGGAGGGTCGACCTATAGTAATACGTACGAACAGGGAGACTCGTTTTTCAGGTGTCAAACCCACCCCCACCCCCCCACCCACACTGTGTCTGTGAATAATGACGGGACTGTGTGTTTTGCCCTTTATGACCAGTGTCGACTAGGTCTCACAAGTTTTACGTCTGTTCCGTTCTTTCTCTAAACTCGTCTTCTCTTTTCTATTACCCACAAGTCATAACGTTTTGGGGTCCTTATATTTTGAGATTCATCAAACGTAAAGTATTTTTGTCATTTATAAAAAGAAACTATGAAACCTGAAAACTCAATACATCCTCTCTGTGTCCTTCACAAAAGAAAGTGATCAGGGTATCCTAAAATATGTTATCTAAACATCCGTGTCACAGTTGAACCCTCTGGTCTTAATTATTAAAAAATTAGTAGAGAGGAGTACAACACTGTCTCTGATTTGTTATTAATTAGAATTCCCTTCCTGTCGATAAAAGAGTACCGTTGGAACGATATTATCATGGAGTTTGTCTGTTTGATATCTTAGAAGTTGGAAGTAGTCGTTTTTTTTAGTTCTTTTTTTTAAAGTGACTTCACCGTCGTCCTTGTTCCGTTACCTTCCAGATACGGGTTTAAGAACTTTAAGATTATTTTGACCACTGACTATGGAGTACGAAAAACCTTCTTGAAATTAACATGTAGATTTTGGTCGGAAGCGATTGTGTCCGTACTGTCTTTTCGTGTCTCGATATACGATTGGAATTACTCTAGACAAATTTCGTAGAGTTGTTAATAAAACATTACCAAAGTTCAAGTTTTCATTCCATGTAAAGATATACCTCAAGATTCTCGTGGAGTCCCGACTTCACGAGACAAGTATTAGACCCTGACACCAAGTAGTTTCCTCTGTCCTCGACCTTTTTAATGGTTCAACGTTCTTTTTAACTTCAAGGACGTGTCAAACACGTCGTAAGGATATAGTCGTTGTTTGGAAAGAGCTTGTTGGAGCTAAGGAGCGTCAATATTTGACCCTGTAAATATCTCTTTATGGGTGCGGGGTGTAGACGACTAGAAATAGTACGGGGTGTTGACTTAATGAAGATTTGTAATGACCTTTGCGGGACGAAAACAAAAGGGGAAAATAAATTCATGGTGAAGGAGGTCCTCTGGAAGGGTCTGGGGACCTTATCCAATACAGAACGTGTCACATAAACAAACCGTGAGATAGGAAGGGGGTACCGCAAAGAGTAGTGTAAGACAGATGTCCTTAATTGGAAAATCGATTGAATACTGAGTCATAACATCTATCACTTGGCTGAAGACAGGGTGGGGGTCGAGAATGACTCCTAGAGAACCTTAAACCTCTAAGAAACAATTCTGAATGATTAGACTAGATTTAGGGGATCAACTACTTAATTCTTTGTTCGGGATAGATACCATTGTATGTTGTTATCATTGTGTAGGTTGGACTCAGTCCGAATCTATTCTTAAATCTAAAGTCTTAAGTTGTGTTTCCTGAAGATTCACAACTTTAGTAAAAAATTGGGTAGTGTTCTTAGACTGGAAACAAAGGAGGTGGAAAAAAAAAAAAAAAAAGGGGTCGTGGTCGGTTAGGAGAGTGGAACGAGAGTCGGACCGAGAGTCGGACCGAGTCTGTCCGTAAATAGTCTCACTTCCTCTCTATATGAGACTAAGATACGGTGTAGAGAATTTTAGATGTAGTAGGAGATTTATAAGACGGTTATGCGTGGGGAGTCTTGTGAGAAACGGAGACGAAGAGGTTGTGTCACAAGGAAGGAGAGGATGAAATAGTGTGAAGAGTGGTAGCAACGGGAACGTTTCTGAGAAGAGGGGCACGTGTTTGTAAAACTGATTCTAATAGGGTTCTGTCATCTGGGACCAGAGTCGATTATTAGAAACCCGGTCGTTTAAGGGATCTATGATTCAAATTTTCGATTTCGGTGATGAAGTAGGGATGGATAGTTACAGGAAAAAATGTTGAAAGTTATTGCATAATCTACTTTCACTTACTATTCGCAAACAAGGCAAAAGATGAGTCCTTCGTAGGTGATAATACGCTTGGAATACCTTTCGTCATGGTACGAAGGATAGGGACCTCTCTTTCCGCCTATAAGAGAAAGAACATCGTTAAATCTGTAAACGAGTACTACACTCCGAGGTGGTTAGAACGGAACATGAAACTCAGAGATCCCTCCCTCCACTTACACTTTCCTGTCACTTTCTCATAAGGATTGAGTCCTGACTTTCAGGTCCCATTCTACGGCCTATGTCTATATTCCTCATATAGGAGATTACATACAAGAGGGGAGAAACAACACAATATACGTATGAATGTATAAAATTGAGTAAAAGAGAGTGAAAAGGTATAGATAACATATACCTGATACGATCTTTATCAATTGAAATATCAAATAAGGAATCTAGTGTCTGTTGCCTTTCTCCTAGTACTGTCTTGTACCAGTTTGACACCTCTAAGATTCAAAAGTTGTCCTACTTCATTGACTGTTCTGATTCTTGGGATATACACTTCTGCCTGATATGCCGGTCAAGATGTTTCTTCTGAATCCAAGTGACATTGACCTCTGTAAACAGAAAAATTTCATGTATTTCTTACCCAAAAGGACCACCGAGTCGGTCATTCCTTGGACGGGACGTTACGTCCTCTGGGCCCAAGGTAGGGACTCAGCCCTTTTAGGGGACCTCTTCCCTTACCGTTGGGTGAGGACTTAAGAACGGCCCTCTTAAGGTACCTGATCTCCTCGGACTGTCCGATGTCCCCAGTGTACCCCAGTGTTTCTCAGTCTGTACTGACTCGTTGATTATGTGTGTGTACTTCTTATCACATCTACTTCATGTACTTCTTCATACACCTAAAACCTGTCGGTTGCTCTACTGATCTTCCTCCTCCGTAAAAAATAAAAATTAAAACCAATAGACGCTAGACTTAGGACAGAATTAAAATCTTCTAAGAGGTAACACACCCAGTCGGTATCCTACTTGTCTACTAAGTAATAGGGTGTACCCTTTCGATGATTCTCAATTTGCCCGGGACAATTATTAATATGACCTTATTAGTTGTAGTTGATCCTGACGAGGTTCGTTCTGTCCCGTAAACCGACGAGTTTGGGTTCTTTTCTGTCAGAGACGGAAGATATTATCTTTGGTAGTTCTCTTTTTCAGGGAGAGGGACGACGGACTGTCAATCCTGTGTCCGTGGAAATGACCAAGTGAGTCTGTGAGGAACTTCTTTACTACATTTTTACGTCACCGATAATTTCTTATAATGATCGGGAACAGTGATGATCTGTACACTCATGGGTCACCGGTGTCCCGGTCGTTTTTGTAGGGTGATCGGTGTGACAAGAAACATATGCCGGTACGGACCCACACCATAGATCAGAGGGTTTACCGAGGGTTATTTGGAATGGATGTCCATAAAGGGGTGAATTTGTTACTTACATCCCGAAGAGTTCACCTCGATCACCATTTCTTGGGCGGACGGTTACGTCACCTGTATTCTCTACGTCCAAACTAGGGACCCTGCCCTTCTAGGGGACCTCCTCTCGTACCGTTAGGTAAGGTCATAAGAACGGACTTCTTAGGGTACCTGTCTCCTCGGACCGCCCGATGGCAGGTACCCCAGTGTTTCTCAGCCTGTGCTGACTTTGCTTAATCGTGTCACTTACACCCAACTGGACACTGAACGAAGTTGGTTGTCTTACATCTCTTTCACTACGATACGGTCGAGCTCTGGACGTGGAACCTTTCTGGACCCTATGAGACGAAAACAAGAAACCCCACGGGACCGAGTAGTAAATTATCAGACCAGTGAGATGACCTCTCTGGTGTCCATCTCCCTCTTCGAGATTCTTTTGTCTCTTCTTTCCGGGTCGTTAAGTCCTCTTTGAGATTCTACTGTCTCTTATTCTTTCCGGACCGTCAAGTCGATCGGGACAGTATCGTAGTTTGAACATTTTAGAATCTGTAGGTCGGTCAAGCCACAAGTTTACTCACATCGGTACGAGACGGGTCGATTGGTTATCTTAGTTTTCTCTATCACAAAGAATTTCGGTGATACAGAATCACAACAACGACGACGACGACGACGATTCAGCGAAGTCAACACAGGCTGAGACGCTGGGGTGTCTGCCGTCGGGTGGTCCGAGGGGACAGGGACCCTAAGAGGTCCGTTCTTGTGACCTCACCCAACGGTAAAAGAAGAGGTTACGTACTTTCACTTTTCCCTTTCACTTCGGTGAGTCAATGTATCATCATTTATTGATGTCGAGATTCATTAGTCAAACGGTCGGATAAAATGAATAAGGGTAAAGTACTAAAGTACTCTGATCAAGAGATCAAAAGGGTAAAGTCAAATAATCAGAAATATGTTTGGAGAAAAGACAGAGGACTAAATGACTAATCAAAAGATTAAAAGGACGAAGTCAAGTAATCAAAAATACGTTTGGACAAAAGTGAGAGGACTAAGTAACTAACGAAAGATTTATATTAATAGAGGTGAAAAAGAGTGACATCCATCCATGAGGGGTTGTAAAGTTTGTACTTACGAAGTAAAAATGAATTATTTAACTTACATCGTTCACATGAAAATCATTGGTGACTGACTTTTTTATATTTTACCGTTTTTCGTTAATTCTTGAGTCTTTGTCGAAATTCGTCTACACAGATAGGAAGTCTTATTGGTATCTGTATATAGGTTTTTGTTTTTTGTTTTGTAAGTACATCTTCGTACAATGAATGAATCATGAATCCTTCGAATGTTTACAGACCTGAGAAAGGTATCGAGGAGTGAGAGTTTCAGGTGTAGGGTCTCCTACCCTCGGTGAATCATCCGTGTGCAAAGAGTAAATGTAAGGGAACTCTACTTCACCAAGGGTTTTATGTGATAAAGAACCCTTTCTTTTTGTTAGACCTTCTGTGACATCGAGACCTGTCTATTATAGTGACTCTTGTCTTATTTGTGTATCAATTTTTTTTAAGGTTCTATGGTAGAAGTTTCTTACTTCATCACCCCCTTTAGTTGTAAAACCTCTACTTAATCATAGTTTCAAACCTATCGTTCCGTGGACTTAGTATCTTCGTTTCTATAAATACTTACGATAATTACCAATTGGTACCTATCAGGGAGTTAGGCCGGTGAAGGGAAGGGTGTAGGAAGGATATTTATTCTTCCGTATATGTCTGTCTGGAAAAGGATAAAACGGTTGACCGGGTGGTGGTTTCCTTTTTTTTTTTTACTGAAGAAATACCAAACTCTCCTACGGTCTTAAATTTTCCACCTGAAAACGTCCCCGTCCCCCCTCCCCCCGTGGGTCCCCAACAAAACATAAAGTACTTGTATAGACTATCACTCTTTTTTATTAATTTTCTTTCCTTATCGAAGGAAGAACTCTTGTACAGATTAAGTGATAATGAATAATTTTATTTTTTTACAATAGGTATATTTGAATCTTTATTAAAGAGGAGTGACATACGAATTACACCTAGGTCGTCAACGAAGTTTATCTCAGTAAAAAGTCAATATGTCCACAGAGAGACCACTATTGGATTTCTGATAGAATTGTGCATTTCGTCCGTGTATTGTGAAATCTCCTTAGATTCCTCGGGGAGAACCACTGACTATCAAGTCTCGAATCGTGTCTCTACTTTCGAATATTGTCTTTATAAGATTTACCTATGCTGTAGATGTTGTCTACCGTAAAAAATTTGAATTATCATTATATTTCATTACCGTAATGATTTTCCAATCTGTTCACCCTTTCCAAGTCTGACACGATAGGCCAAATTTTTACTGGTTGTATTGAAAAGGGGATATTTGACATTATGAGACCATAACATGAAGATGATCAAAACACTAGTAGTCGACCACCTTAGGGACACTTTTATTTAGTTATATGGTTGAAAGAGGGTGTGACAGACGGATTTAAATGACAATGATAGTTTAGTAGGTTAAAGTTATTTAGGGTCTGATTATTAACGTTCATAAGTAGTCCTACAATATTGATAAAAGGATTTTTTTTAAGTGAAGACTTCTCTCGACAAAAAGAGAGAGTTGACTCCGGGATCCGGACCGATCCTTAGTAATCGGTGACTTACCTATATTCTTTAAGTTTGTATAATACTTTTAGAAACTTATTAAGTCAATGGTCCAGTCAGTCGGTAATCTTCGTTTACGGGTTCTTTAGTCCGAAGTAATTGATCGACGGCCGAAGTATATCTCGACAGGATTCCTAAGACTCATGATTTTTTATAGGGTATGAGAGACAAAAGGGACAGTATCGTATAATACTTGAAGAAATTTCAATCTTGTACCCCCCTTCTCTCCCTGTTCTCCCCGAACTTATAAATAGTTCACGGATAAGACAAGGTCTGGGATGGGGTCTGTGTGTTTATGATAAATTAAGTTAGGAATATTGTTCGGTAAAATTGTAATAGAAGGGTAAGTTGTAAAATATTTACTCTATGCACTTTGAGTCTCGGTAGGTCCCAGTACGTCGATTACTTACCACTTATCATTTAAACTTGTGTCCAGACCGATTGAGATATGGGGTGGATGGTCGATACACACCCGTGTCTGAGTATCCGGAGAAAAGGGTCGGGTGCGGTGAAATGTCAGTCGTTTATCCTTCAACTCTTTGTTTCTCCTCTCACACGTTTTTCTTCGTCATGTTTCATGTCCATTGTTGAACCATCGTCCTTTTTATATATATATTTGAAGTTAGTCTGTCGTGTTCTGAAGATATAAAACGTCCTTATACGAGGTTTCAGTCAGACACCCGGTAAGAAAGGAAGAATAGAATGAGTACTAATTATAAATCGTTTGAAGGTAGTCGGTTTACGGGTTCATTGAAAGTGTGAGTAGAAACCTCGTGACAATGACAAAATAATTTTTAAAAGATGAAGATCATAAACGTGAAAGTTGATTACCTTCTTCCTACGGAAGATAGATTTATCTGAGTATCCCTGAAGGGACTGGGAGGTCGTCAATTCTGAGCCACACGGGTGAAATCGTCCAACGTTCAAGCTGGGGACTAGACCCTTAATTCTAGGGTATACGGTACGTCGTACCGATTTTTATTATCATTGTTATTACCTATCTCTGAATGGTATTTAAAGATTGACGATTAATACATGATAACCAATAATTTATAATACAAATAAAAACAGGTCAGACCTCAAAAGAGGACTGAGTCTATTATATGTGTTGTTACTTAAGTCGTGTGATTAGTCTGTAGGAGTTAAATGTAAAAGTAGTTTCAACTAGTAAGATTACCTCGAATAAGAGGTAATAAGAGTAGAAATTACAGGGTATGTTTCTAGGTAATGAAGTGGATAATTAACCATTTACATTTGATATACCCTTGTCTAAATCCTTGTCTAACACTCCGTATATTTTTTAGTAATTTTTGGAGACATGAATCTTAACTTAAAAAAAAACCACATATTAGGTCACGAAACCCTGGAAACTCAGTCCGACTCTCCTCTGTTAGACAGGAGTAAGACTTCTCTATCCCACGTAGAATTGTCATTAACCCCCAACAACTACTCCAGAAAGTTCTACGTGACAGTTCACCTTCCGACGAAGAATATCCCTAAAGAAGGAAGGACCACATACAACCCTTTGAGAGGACGGAAATTGTGTAAAAATCTACCCCTTGACTTCTGGAATAAGTACTCCAATAGATTCTGAGTCTCTCGACGACGAAAGGGATCGGTTGAGAGTTTACCTTTTATTACTTTCGTCTTAAACCCCCCAGACTCTCTGTCTGACACCCTTCGTCAAAGAAAACTTACGTTAATAGAGAAATACTTATCATCGTTATATCGACCGTTGTGTTGTATACTGATCTGTGACATCTTTTTGTCATATTCCCTAATTTGTGTTCTCAAAACTAAGATGGTGTCCTCTGAGTATTGGAGTTTATTTGGTAAAATTTCTTCACTCACTTCTTATGAAGGGTGAGTAAAGGTTACAATTTTTCAAATGTCTCTCCACATATTCAATAGACAATAGTGTTATTACGACACAAGGTTTACATGGTTACGATAAACAGAATTTTTCTATAAGGGAATGATAAACAGGATTCAGATACCTAACTGACCCACTAAGACGACTAGACCCAGTTCAAAACCACCAAAACCGGTCCGAATCAGTACACTCATATCAGTCGGTTACACACCCGACCCTCGACCAGACAGATCCACAGGAATCGACCCTACAGACAGAGAAAGAATATTTATGTCTTCTGATCGGGTCCGTACAAGGGTTCTCTTGTCCACCTGTAGAGTTCTTTTAGTGACTGGTTCCATTTAGTGTACTAGTTTGGGTGGTAGTCTCTTCCCCGATATTTCATTGTCCTTTTTCTAATTCCTGTGTAATTGGTCCATGGAATCACGTGAGTTACCTGTTCTCCAGAAAATCCTTGATTAAGATTTGTCTTAGTAATTGTCACCAACTCAGTACCGAAGGACACTGATTTTATTCACTTTATGTGAAAGTGATCTGGTGTATATTCAATTTGTTTCCCCTGATCGTGTTAACCTCAATCAATAAGAATAGAAATATCTAAACATAAGTAATTTAAAACGGTTCAAATAATATATAGTCCTTCTCATATCTCCACTCTTCTAACACTCATTATTCATTAGATTAGACGGTCACTATACCTGACGATTTACGATTTTATATACGTAAATATTTCCAATGTTGTAAGTCTTAGTGGTTGGTTCAGTTTTTTTGACTTCGATCTTCAACTTTCACTTTCGACGAGTCAGTATAGACTGAGAAACTCTGGGGTACTTAACATGTCAGGTATCTTAAGAGGTACGGTCTTATGACCTCACCCATCGGAAAGAGAAGAGGTCCCCTAGAAGGGTTGGGTCCCTAGTTTGGGTCCAGAGGGTGGAACGACCGTCTAAGAAATGGTCGACTCGATGTTCCCTTCGGTTTCTGACCGTTTCGTTTTAAAGGGTACCAAATACACTAATGTTTAATCTGATGATTTACTTCTCGAATGATATACTATATTTTCACCTTTTCAATTACAGGGGGATTTCCGAAAGTCAAGATGTGACTGACTGAGAACTCTCAAATTTAAAAATTGGACAGTGATGTAAGTTCTTCGAAAACGTAACTTAATAAAACCGTTCTTTCACTCTTCCTCCTTGTCTTCCTCCTTCATTCTCTTTTTCCCTCCTCCTTCCTTTCCTCTTTCCCTCCTACGGTTCCCCTCTTTTTAACTCGAATAGAGAGGAGTGAAAGACTATCAATTACAACGGACAAAGTAGGACTGAGTGTCGAAGGATGTCCCTCGGACACTTCCTCAGGAAAGACGAAGAGGTCGAAAGGTTGACTTTCCTGTCCATCTCTTACAATAATCCGAGACCCGACTATATAGTTCTCCTGATAAGTTAGGGGGTTTTTTGTCAACCGGTATATAACGACAGTAATTATTCAGTCGACGCTTGATAAGATGTAGCATACAGACCCAAGTGAACCGTAAAATCTGTTAAGATTTTATACTATGTAAGAACTTATCACCGAAACGTTAAAAGGGAGAGGACAGGAGGGACCGGTTTCTTAGTTCCGGTTTCGAACCTTTTGTGGATAGACTTTGTAAGAGGATGAGGGTCTAAACAAGTGACAGGACATCTCGCCATCGCCTTAGGGTGTCACCTTGTACACTTACTGCAACGAAGGGCTGTCTTCTGAAAAAAGACCCTAGTGTTAAAGATAAAAGTGTTAAAATTAAAGAACGTTACGGTTCTTGTCCACTCTACACCTCATTAAAAAATCTTGTATCCTTTTTGTATAAACCTTTGACTGAAATTGAATTTTCAAAGAAGAGTAAGTTTTGTCATACTTGACCTGTTAAAAGATTAAGGACTCGAATCTCTACACTGATTTGTGTCTGGGGCGGAACTTGTAGCTCAAAAATTTTCAGTTGATTTTGTAGTGACATCCACTAATCGTCACCGGGTCCACCTTTCTCTCGTTGATCGGGATTCCTTCTATTTTCTAGTTCCTCTCAGGTGGTCGGGACAACTTGAGACCAACTTCTGTGTCTCACCACCTTTTTCGTGGAAGGGGTGTACACTGTCGGTCGGGTCACACATTAGGGTCACTTGGTTTCACACGTAGACCCTGTTCAACGAAGTGGTGAGACAAGAATGAAATGATCATCCAATTTACCCTAATTACCCTAATTACCATCTGTGTTAGAGTATCCGAAAACATCCACAACTAGATATATCACAGACCCTGTCATTGACATTGTATCACTAGTAAATCATTTGTAATCTATAGTAATGATTAACAACAACGATTTTACACAAATCATGACGTCCCGTAATGGGATCGTACAACGTTCGGTATAGAATTTTGGGAACTAGACTTATAGTGGTGATAATAGAGGTAAACCGTCTACTCCTATGGTTTCGTGTGTCCTCAATTATGTTAAACTTGAAGTCAGAATGAAGTTGAGGGAATGAGAAGTATCACTAATTTACTAAGACAATGACGATAATGAAATTGGTATGTAGAGAGAAGACTCGGATACTATGGAATGTCAGTCGTTTAACTTTGACACTCTGACCTTCACCTCCCGTGCATGTTACTTCGTCATACTTCACGGTCACTTGTTAAACCACCATTCTTTTTTTATTTCAGTGTACACTCACTTTAATATTGTCAGACCTTAGTAAATCATATCCCCGTTTATTTGACATATTAAGTTACCGTGAATTTCGATTATGATATATTCTTTTGCCATGTTGTCCCTTAACATATAATTACTACGATTTTGTAGTTTTCTTTCAGTTTAATACAAGTCTCAAGACAAATTCTTCACTCCCTTCATACTTTATAAAATTTATTTTAAAGGAAAGTTTTTATTTCAAGATTTTAAATACAATTAATTTTTTTATTTAAGGTGAATATATAAATTTTTATATTAAAAATCTACCACTATGTGTCTCATTGGTAGTTTAATATCCAAAAATTACAGAAATTTTTAAGGATATCGGGGTGAGGATATAAAACTTCATTCCCTTGTTTCTGAGTCTTTCCAATTGAATAGATCTCAGTATATCAATTAATCATGGTCTCGACCCTGAACTCGAAACTTATCAATGACTTTTACGAATATCAAACTAGTTAACCAACTTTAGTCAAACCTAGAGTTGAAACTATAGTATCCCCCGAAAGTTTTTAGTATTACGAATTCGGTGTGGTCTGAAATTATAAAAATTTCGAGGAGTTCACTAAGACTACATAACTCTTGGCGACTAGTTATTATTAAAATACCATACAGATGATTCTCGGTACATTACAGAACTCGTAACCCCTATGTCCTTTCTTATTGTGTCGAAAATGGGAGACCTACGAATGTAGATCGTCTATTTGTATACTTGACTAGTGGTATTTAGTTATACTAACTACGATCCTAGTTTAAACGTGTAACCTTAATGATCCCCTGGAAAACTTTATTGGTCTTAAAGATCCCCACCCCGGACTCGTCACCCACATAAAATTTCGAGGGGTCCGGTTCAAAACTCTTCATGAAGTTAAGGACCCAACCCTTCCAGGGGACCTCTTCCTTTACTGTTAGGTGACATCGTGAGAACGGAACTTTTAGGGTACCTACCTTCTCGGACTATCCGACGTCAGGTACCCCAGCGTTTCCCAACCTGTGCTGACTCGTTGAAGTGAAGTATTATCTGTTTTTACAGGATGGTTTTATCGGGAGACCAGACACCTTCAATTCTCTGTGTTACATAAACCTGTGCTCTACCTACTCTTTTCACAATAAGTCCGTTTTTCGAGTCTGTACCTCTGTACTCTGTAGTAGTTTACAGATTCTTTGATGTCCAATAAGTCCTGTAGACCCTTCAGGTCACTCTACTTCCTCACCTGGCTTCTATTTAATCTGGCCTGACTTCGATCTCCGATCTCACACTATCAAATCGTAAGACGCAACTCCTCGAACTTTAAATGGAGATTCGACCGAAATTTTTAATGTATATATTCGTATTAAACATGAATGATGCATATGGATAGTGAGAGTATCGATTAGAGTTCCGTACTAATGTGACACCCTCTCCAAGAAACAATTAAGTTTATCAGAAGAACTATTAAAGACAAAGAAAAACCGATAAACAGTCTAGGTTAATCTAAGACTAACGTAAACGGGTATTACATCGACTATTTCTCATCCATGATTCTTTTTCGTTTGAAGATCAAGGTGGTAACAGAATAATAAAAAAACGTTCAGTGAACGGGCAATACACTCCTCAAGTAATCCAATTTTAGTCTTCCGTATTGGATATTTATATCAATTCGTCTAAGTGTTTCCGTGACGAAAGATGGTGAGACATAACATCTTAGGGGAGAAAGGAAACCAATGGAGTTAGGTTTGCACTGTGTCTCTGTCTTCTACTCACTGTCACAGTGAGATATAATTTACTATTATGTAGAAATGAAGAATTAATAAAAGTTGATACATACAAACACACACGATCGTAAAGGAGGAAATGGGGTAGGTCAGTGGAACCTGTAAGAGAAACTTTTTGTGACGATGTCACTATCTGTCATGCGGTACCTTCTCAAGTACTGAGTTTCTCATTTTTCTAGTGACTATCGTTGATGTTTCTCCTTGTAGGTTAGGACTTCCACCCTTCGGTTAATCTTTCGAGACCGTTTCCTATTTCACTCGTTCTTAATCTGCTTCCTACTTGTTCAGTCACTGTCGTTCTTATTTCTCTTTTCCCTTATAAGATTTTTGTAACTCTTATTTTCTACCGTTAAGGGTACTTAAACTCACATTCTCTTTTTACTACATACTTAATATCGAGGTACAAAAGAAGGTATGGAAATACCTTCTTTCGTTTAATAGTCTATTTGTTATTGTCGTTGTGACCGTTTCCATAGTCATTGACCGAAACTCAATTGTGTAGTTAAAAGTTTCGAAAGTTCCGAAAATATAAAGGAGAATTAAAAAATCTTAGATAAGTAACTAATAGAGAGTATTATTTCAGTTATGTTTGAGTCTCTTCGAATAAAGAATGTTTATATACTCTTCGTCTACTTTGGAGGGAGAAACGTGGTAGTCAGTCTCGTTTGATAGAGAAAGGTCGTGGGAGGTGAGAAATCTCTCTAAATTTGTTACTCGGTGTTTACTTGTCTACTCGGAGGGTTAGTCATAGTCATAGAATTGGTGATGTCTGTGTCGGTCAGTACCATTACGTAATGTATAAAGAGTACAACACACACATTCGGATCAAACAATCTTGAGTCTAAAGTAAAAGTGAATTTGATCACAGTAGGGTTATTACAATAAGTGACAATCGCTACTGAGGGACACGATATAGTGTTTGTATCCTATACTACGTATACCAAGGTCCTTCCTTAACCGTCCTATTATAGAAGGGTATAGTACACTCGTTAATGGACGACGATTCAGTGAAGTCAGTACAGGCTGAGACGTTGCCGTCGGTTGGTCCGAGGTGGCAGGGACCCTAAGAGGTCCGTTCTTGTGACCTCATCCAACGGTAAAGGAAGAGGTTACGTACTTTCACTTTTCACTTTCACTTCAGCGAGTCAGCACAGGCTGAGAAGCACTGGGGTACCTGACGTCGGATGGTCCGAGGAGGTAGGTACCCTAAAAGGTCCGTTCTCATGACCTTACCGAACGGTAACGGAAGAGGTCTCGTCAATGGATGAAAAGGAAATAAAGGAAAGTAGAAAAAGGGACACTGTATGTTATACGTATCAATTGTATGTCGAGACGACTCAATACTGTGATCTATAAAGGTAGAATCCTTCCAATTCACGACTATGATTTGAAACGTTTGAGTCGAGACGATAGAGTTTCACTTTACTCTTACTCTTTCATCATAGAAAAAAATCCATAATGTAATATAATATACTAGTGTTTATGGTAAAATACAATGTAAAAGTTATTTATTATATAGTCAAGTCCAGTCAAGTCAACGAGTCAGCACAGGCTGAGAAACGTTGGGATACTTAGTGTCGTGTGGTCCGGAGGGACAGGTAGTAGTTGAGGGCCTCAAGTGAGTCTGAGTGCAGGTGACTCAGTCACTACGGTAGGTCGGTAGAGTAGGAGACAGCAGGGGAAGAGGAGGACGGGGGTTAGGGAGGGTCGTAGTCTCAGAAAAGGTTACTCAGTTGAGAAGCGTACTCCACCGGTTTCATCACCTCAAAGTCGAAATCGTAGTAAGGAAGGTTTCTTTAGGGTCCCGACTAGAGGAAGTCTTACCTAACCAACCTAGAGGAACGTCAGGTTCCCTGAGAGTTCTCAGAAGTTGTGGTGTCAAGTTTTCGTAGTCAAAACCCCCCGATTCGAAAGAAGTGTTAGGTTGAGAGTGTAGGTATGTACTGGTGTCCTTTTTGGTATCGGAACTGATCCGTTTGAAATCAAGCGTTTCATTACAGAGACGAAAACCTATACGATAGATCCAACCAGTATTGAAAAGAAGGTTCCTCATTCGCAGAAAATTAAAGTAACGACGTTTATTATATATGATCAACGATTTCCCTTTGTTCTACGTTTTGAAAAGTAGAATCTTCTCAGTATTTTGACAATTCTTCTAACGTTCTCTTCACTTTCACAATCAACGAGTCAGTACAGGTTGAGAAACGATAGGGTACCTGACATCGAGTGGTCCGAGGAGACAAGTACCTTAAGAGGTCCGTTCTTATGAACTCACCCAACGGTAAAGGAAGGGGTCCCCTGGAAAGACTGTGTCCCTAACTTGGGTCCAGAGGGTGTAACACCCATCTAAGAAATGACAGACTAGGTGGTCCCCTCGAAGAGACTGTTTCCCCTTGTAGTGATAAGATGGAGAGGTCATTAAGACGTTGGTGTCTCTTATATTGAAAGTGAGAAAAATCTTATAATTCGTCAGAAAAGAGACGAAGTAGAGATGGATATTTCAACTTACTAAGTACATTAATTACTCTATCGTGACTACACTACAGATAACCGTGTATACATAGTCAACCTGTGTTTCAATTCTAGACGTATACGGATCCTGACGGACTTACCAGATCGTCAAAAACGGTGAAAGAAGTTAAATTCAGACTTAAACCGTTATTCCTCAAGTACTAAACTCGGTGTCAGTCGAGGACTGGAACGAAAACGACTGACATATCTCGAAGAGGTAGAAACCGACGTTTCTTATATTAGTTAGACTAAAACCACAACTGGTAGACTACTACAGTAACACTCCTCAGAAGAGAACACAAGAACCTTATCCCACAAACGATACTGTTCACGTAAGAGAACCGTTTTGAGATAATCGAAAACGGGACGTAGTAAGACATAGGGTTCCGGTTTAAACGGATAATGAGGTCGACAAAAAACTGAAGGATGAAAACGTAAGGTCAGGAGATATTACTTTTCCTGTAGAAAAAACCCACAATCAAGATTTTCGAGAACATCCAGAAGTATCTTGTTAAGTTGAAGTCGAAGAAGTCAGAATGACCAGTACCTTATCTGAACCTAATAACACTATAACTTCCCAAACGGAACCTTTGCTTGTCTCTAGTAAGACAGTAAAACTCTAACGTAGGTTCATGGCGTAAAGTCTGAGAAGACAACAGATACTACCGATGAGGTAAAGAAGATTCCCTAAGGACGGGTGTCATCACATATATTGCCAGTGGACTCAATTTAAGTGGGTAAGGTCAGGTAAAATCAAGTAACTAAGGATCTTACAGTAGCAAGTGAGAACGGTAGAGGACAAACTGGTAAGGTTAAACGGAACTAAGTACCTGGATTGTATGGTCCAAAGATACGTTATAAAGAGAAATATCGTAGTCTGGAAGGTAGTGGTCAGTGTAGGTGTCTACCCACAACAAAAACGAAACCGAGTCAGTTTGTCTCATAGACTACTTGGTACCTGTCTCCAAGTTCTGTAACATGTCCTCTGTCCTTAGTTCTAGTAGGACTTCTTTTTCTTTACGTATTTTCGTTTTATTGACAGACTCCTCCGGAATGTTTATCGACACTTTTCTTCTCTTCACCTTTCGTTTCCTCTTTCCTTTCTACATGGGTAAACTCACGTCTTAAAGTTTCTTATCGTTCCTCTCTATTCTTTCCGAAGGAGTCACTAGTTACGTTTCTTTTTCCCCTTTTGTTATCTTACCCTTTCTGACGTGTTAACGTGAGTAGAGTGTGCGATCATTTCATTACGAGTTTTAAGAGGTTCGGTCCGAAGTCGTTATGCACGTGGTACTTGAAGGACTACAAGTTCGAACAAAATCTTTTCCGTCTCCTTGGTCTCTAGTTTAACGGTTGTAGACGACCTAGTACCTTTTTCGTTCTCTCAAGGTCTTTTTGTAGATAAAGACGAAATAACTGATACGTTTTCGGAAACTGACACACCTAGTGTTATTTGACACCTGTTAAGACTTTCTCTACCCTTATGGTCTGATGGACTGGACGGAGAACTCTTTGGATATACGTCCAGTCCTTCGTTGTCAATCTTGACCTGTACCTGGTTGTCTGACCAAGGTTTATCCTTTTCCTCAGGCAGTTGCGACATATAACAGTGGGTCGAATAAATTGAAGATACGTCTCATGTAGTACTCTTTGGGACCCGACCTTCTTCGTGTTTGACCTTAGTTCTAACGGTCCTCCTTGGAGTCTATACGTCTACTGTGGTGGGAAGACCGGCTTTCACTCCTCCTTGACTTTTCGGAGAACTACTTTCACTCTCTCCTCTCATTTTTTAACCGAATTTCGAGTTGTAAGTCTTTTGCTAGTACCGTAGACCAGGGTAGTGAAGTACCGTTTATCTACCCCTTTGTCACCTTTGTCACAGTCTGTAATATAAACCCCCGAGGTTTTAATGACGTCTACCACTGACGTCGGTACTTTAATTTTCTACGAATGAGGAACCTTCCTTTCAATACTGGTTAGATCTATCTTATAACTTTTCGTCTCTGTAATGAAACGGTTGTTTCCAGGCAGATCAGTTCCGATAACGAAAAGGTCACCAGTACATACCTACATTCTTAACCTGACACTTCTTCCGACTCACGACTTCTCACTAAGAAAAAAATTTTATATTCGAATAAATAAAATTAACCTCCAATTAAAGAAATATTATAACATAACCAAACTTGACACCACAACCTCTTCTGAGAACTCTCAGGGAACCTGACGTTCCTCTAGGTTGGTCAGTCAAAATTTTCTCTAGTCAGGACCCACAAGAAACTTTCCTTACTACGATTTCGACTTTGAGGTCATGAAACCGGTGGAGTACACTTCTCAACTGCGTAACCTTTTCTGAGACTATGATCCTACCTAACCCCCGTCCTCCTTTTCCCCTGTTGTCTCCTACTCTACCGACCTACCGTCGTGGCTGAGTTACCTGCACTCAAACTCACTTGAGACCCTCAATCATTACCTGTCCCTCCGGACCACACGACGTTAAGTACCCCAGTGTTTCTCAACCTTTGCTGACTCGCTGAATTGACTTGACTTGACTCTCTAGAGAAGTTCTTTTAATCTCTATGGTTCCCTTATAAAGTACGTTTTTACCCGAGTTATTTTCTGTCTTTACCATACCTGGATTGTCTTCGTTTTCTATAATTCTTTTCCACCGTTCTTACGTGTCTTCTTGACATGTTTTTCCTAGAAGTACCGGGTCTATAGTACTACCACACTAGTGAGTGGATCTCGGTCTGTAGGACCTTACACTTCAGTTCACCCGGAATCTTTCGTGGTGATACTTGTTTCGATCACCTCCACTACCTTAAAGTCAACTCGATGAAGTTTAGGATTTTCTACTACGATAATTTCACGACGTGAGTTATGTGGTCGTTTAAACTTTTTGAGTCGTCACCGGTGTCCTGACCGTTTCCAGTCAAAAGTAAGGATAGGGTTTCTTTCCGTTACGGTTTCTTCCGAGTTTGATGACGTGTTAACGTGAGTAGAGTATACGATCATTTCATTACGAGTTTTAAGAGGTTCGGTCCGAAGTCGTTATATACTTGGCACTTGAAGGTCTACAAGTTCGACCAAAATCTTTTCCGTCTCCTTGGTCTCTAGTTTAACGGTTGTAGGTGACCTGGTAGCTTTTTCGTTCTCTCAAGGTTTTTTTGTAGATACAGAGAAAATAACTGATACGGTTTCGGAAACTGACACACCTAGTGTTATTTGACACCTTTTAAGACTTTCTCTATCCTTATGGTCTGGTGGACTCGAGAGTCGGAGAACTCTTTAGATATACGTCCAGTCCTTCGTTGTCAATCTTGACCTGCACCTTGTTGTCTGACCAAGGTTTTAACCTGTCCTAATGCAGTTCCGACATATAACAGTGGGACGAATAAATTGAATATACGTCTCATGTAATACTCTTTGCGACCTGACCTTCTTCGTGTTCGACCTTAGTTCTAACGGTCGTCTTTATAGTTATTGGAGTCTATACGTCTACTGTGGTGGGAATACCGTCTTTCACTTCTTCTGATTTCTCGGAGAACTGTTTTCAGTTTGTCCTCTCACTTTTTGAACCGGATATCGAGTTGTAAGTCTTTTCATTCTAGTACCGTAGACCAGGATAGTGAAGTACCGTTTATTTACCCCCTTGTCACTTTTGACGCCGACTGAAACAAAAGACCCGAGCTTTTAGTGACGTCTACCACTAACGTCGGTATTTTAATTTTCTACGAATGAGGAACCTTCTTTTCAATACTGGTTGGATCTGTCGTATAATTTTTCGTTTATATAATGAAATGGTTGTTTACAGGCAGATCAGTTACGATACCAAAAAGGTCACCAGTACATACCTACACTCTCAACCTGATATTTCTTTCGACTCGTGACTCCTTAACTACGAAAACTTGACACCACGACCTGTTCTGAGAACTCTCAGGGAACCGGACGTTCCTCTAGGTTGGTCAGATAGGATTTCCTCTAGTCAGGACCCACAAGAAACCTTCCTGACTACAACTTCGACTTTGAGGTTATGAAACCGGTGGACTACACTACTCGACTGAGTAACCTTTTCTGGGACTACGACCCTTTCTAACTCCCGTCTTCTTCCCCTGTTGTCTCCTACTCTACGAACCTACAGTAGTGGTTGAGTTACCTGTGTCCAAACCCACTTGAGCCCTCAACCACTACCTGTCGCTCCGGACCGTACGACGTCAAGTACCCCAGTGTTTCTCAGCCTGTGCTGACTCACTGACTTGACTTGACTTAGAAGTTATCGTCCCAGTCCGTCACTTTCTACCGTTAAATCAATTCGTTGTCTTCCGTTCCAATGTTCCCTACTTCGACGGTCCTTATGGTGTCGTTTATAAGCTAAACTAGAAAAGATCACCAAGAGGAACCTTCCTTTCAATCCTGGTTGGATCCGTCGTATAATTTTTCGTCTCTGTAATGAAACGGTTGTTTCCAGGTAGATCAGTTCCGATATCAAAAAGTCATCAGTACATACCTACACCCTGAATCTGATATTTCTTTCGACTCGTGAATTCTTAACTATGAAAACTTGAGACCCCAACCTCTTCTGAGAACTCTCAGGGAACCTGACGTTCCTATAGGTTGGTCAGGTAACATTTCCTCTAGTCGGGATTCACAAGTAACCTTCCTGACTACAACTTCGACTTTGAAGTCATGAAACCGGTGGACTACACTTCTCGACTGAGTAAACTTTTTGGGACTACAATCCTTTCTAACCGTCCTCCTCTTCCCCTGTTGTCTCCTAGTCTACCAACCTACTGTAGGGGCTGAGTTGCCTGTGCTCAAACTCATTTGAGGCCCTCAACCAGTACCTGTCCCTCCGGACCGTACGACGTCAGGTACCCCAGTGTTTCTCAACCTGTACTGACTCACTGATTTGAGTGACTTGACACACCAAGAGTTTGAAGTCATTCGTACTTTTAAGGAACCCCTCGTACAGTGTTCTGTCTAAGGATCCGGGGTGATTTCTCAAAGACTTAGTTATCGAGAGTCTACCCTGAGTCTTAAACGACGTTATTTTGGGGTCCACAACGACTATGATGGTCGGGAGTTTGGTGTGAAACTCATCGTAACTGATACGTTAGGAACTATGGATCAATCTTCCTTTTTACGCAGAGTTCTTTCTATCTAGGTCTATAACGGTAGAGGGTTTTCTATCCATAGTCCTTGTCTTTTAGACAAGGAACTCTAGTTAGTCATAATTACACAGACCCTCCGTTATCACGTTGAAGTACAAAGTTTTTTTTTTTCAATAGATCATCTGACTACTGTTTCCGGACATATCAGTTTTGATACCAAAAAGGTGATCAGTATATCCCTACACTCTCAACCTGGCATTTCTTCCTACTCACAGTTTCTTAACTAAAAAAGTTTAACACCCTGACCTCTTCTGAGAACTCTCAGGGAATCTGTCGTTCCTCTAGTTTAGTCAGTTAGGATTTTATTAATTTGAGACTTATAAAAAATTTTCCTTTCTTGACAACCGATTTCGACTTCGAGGTTATGAAATCGATGGATACCCTTCTCGATAAAGTGACCTTTTCTGGCACTGCGACCCTTTTCTGATTCCCGTCCTCTTCTTCTCCCGTTGTCTCCTTCTCTACAAACCTATCGTAGTGGCTGAGTTTCCTGTACTTAAACTCGTTTGAGGTCCTCTATTACTTCCTGTCCCTTCGGACTATACAATGTCAGGAACCCTTACGCTTCTCAGTCTGTACTCAATAGTTGACTTGTGTGTGTGTGTCATCTAACGTAGTCACCGGGCTAAGAAGTCGGGAGGAACATACACAGAGAAAGTATGGTATGCTAAAAAGTTAAGTAGGACGATCTATTCGTTTCATATAAAGGGATAGGAAACCGGAACCCAAACTAGTGTACTGAAAGAAACCGGTTACTTTACAATCGCTGCACAACACTGGTGTCCGAACTTTTCGGGAACGGAACGACCGGAAGAGAGAACAGCGAGAATAATGTACGGGGACGATTGACTGACCGAAGTCGTTTTCCTCCTACTCTCTGAACTCTTCGTTCCAGATAGACGGTCTAACTCGGGTCGAATGTAGTCGGTTGACTAGGGGTCTGTAGACTCACTCAAGTCGGTTCTCGTTGTCTCGGTCGAACGATCCTAGTCGAAGAAAGTCAGTTGGGAGTCACCTGACTGTTGTCTAGATGTTCTTATTTATGAACATATAATCGGTGACTCAAACTGTGTCAAAAGTACGTCGTGCAAAACACTGTGATCGTTTGACTACATCGTAAGATTCCAACAGAAACCGTCGGTCCTGAACCGTTTATCGTCCTCCGTAGGTGGCGGTATATCTTAACTTTAGACTTGTCTGGACACTCCAACTATTCCTGATGAAAGATCTCGGTATGGAAGATCCTCTGAAATCTTTAATTCTCATTTAGAAGTCCTTTGGCATCTGGGTTAAGACACTAAAAAAAAAAAATTGACTCCGAGTTTCTTTTATACCATTGTATCATAGTTATTGTCCAATCTTAGTCCAAAGATTTTGGACTCGAAACAAAAGTCTGAAATGTCAAAAAAGAAGACTTTCCTTTAATTTGGAAAAAACTTTTGACGATTCTGTCAGTAGGTCATGACACAAAGGGTGAAGGGAAGTAAACGAGTTCGGATACTTTTACAGTGATTATTAATCCTAATCTTCCTTAATTTCAAATATAAAAATCCTATGAATAATATGGTCTCGACTATCATTGACACCGGTCATTCTTACTATTATTGGTATTACGGGACGTTTCTTTTGTTTAACGTGGTAATCTACTCTTCGTAAACAAGTATTCTCTATCTTGGTATACGTCGTCCAAAAGTAAAGAAGGAATAAATGTGATAACAAGTTTTTTTTAAATTTATTCGATATAATAAAAATATTCCTATTGAATTTTTTTTTTTGACCCGTAACTATAAAGAACGAAAACAAAAGGAACCTTTCACACCTTTTCTACTGAGGTCAAGAAAATTCCAACTGGACACCGGGTAAAAGTGAGGTAATTCATCGTTCTTTTACTTCGGAAGGGTCGTCCATGACTAAGTATATCCTAGAAAAACCGGTATTTAACTGTAAAAATCTCTTTGACTAGAGGTTTGTAATTTCACTAGTTCTAGTATTTTTACAGAGACGAGGGTTTACTACAACCCATATCATCCTTCTAGTACTTAGTCTTCCGAACCTCGGATGTATTATTGTAATGAATCATTATTTTATTATTAGTCTCGATAGTAAAAATTTATAAATGAGGTACCTGCCATGACACGTTACGTAAAAAGTATGTAATATATTTTTGTAAGGAAACGGTGGTGTGTGTGTAATGTATTTTTGTAAGAAAACTCATAATTCTAACGGAAATGCATTCATATCTTTGGCTCTATTTCATTAGACGGGTTCTACTGTCTTTCTTTTTTACCGTCTCAGTCCTAAGTTTTGGTCAGAAAAGATAAGGATTCCGATGTGAAGTGATGGTCAAGTACTGTCGGACCCTACTGAAATATACCAAACCTGTTCGTAAGAAACGGAGACTCTATCAAAGGAGTGAAAATTCGAGACCTGTTATCGTCATGGGTAGAATCTCTTAAAACTCTCCTATTATGTATGTCTTCTAGAGAAAGTTGATGTTTTATGTTTCCAACCTCTCGGTCTTAAGATCACACCAGACAAACAAGACACCATCTCCCGTCTCTCTCCTTCCAGTTATAGAGAACATCTAAGGGAGGTGCTTCACCTGTCTTCTAACATCCCCTTTAACAAGTTTCTTGCAGGTTTCGGTTGGGGAGTCCAGGGTCGAGTATAAGTGTCTTGATATTTTTCAATCTTAGTTCTCCTTTGAACCATCGGTATACGATTGTGATGAGTTGGAAGGAGAGAACCATCTAAAGTGTTTTCTCCGTAGTCTCTGATACTTTAAGTTCACAGGGAATCATCGTCTTGGTCTCCGTCGTGGACCCCGAAATCCGTGATGGTGTGAAAAGTACTGTGTTCTAAGAGAGAAGTCAGTGAAGGTGTGGTAAGAACAAGTTACTGGTTAATTGTGAGTGAGTATTTCAACGTACAGGACGAGATTAAGGTACCTTTTTGGTTAGGGTATTTTTTCCTCATCGTGTAGGTTACAGTATAAATTAGAAGTTTTCGGAGAACCGTAAAGGTTTGACTTATTTTAACCTTTTCGTTTGAAATTATTCTTTATTTAAAACGAAAGAGAGTTAGACAGGGACGTCTCTTTTGTTTTCCGTGGAGAAATACGTCATAAACTTATACAGTTAAATAAAAAACCTCTAAAAAACTATAACACAAAAACCGACACGACCCAGAAACAACAACGTGTCCCAGAACGACGTCAACGTCGCTCACCCCCGATGTGGGATCAGCCGTCACGTGACCGAAGAGAAACGTCGTCGAAAAAACAACGTCCCGTACCCGAGAGCCCACGTATCGGAAGTCGTAAACACTGTGTACCTGAGTCAACGAGACACCGTGCGCCGTAGAAGTTTCTCGTCCCTAACTTGAGTACAGGGGACGTAACCGTCTACCTAAGAATTGGTTACCTGGTGGTCCCTTCAAGGACTTATACAGTCAAAGATTCCTAAAAAAAAAAAGGAAGGTTGGTCATTGTGAGGATCGATTAGGTTTAGTTGGAATTACCAATGTGATCCCTTGACGACGACGACGACGATTCAGCGAAATCAGCACAGGCTGAGACACGCTGGGGTATCTGACGTCGGGTGGTCCGAGTAGACAGGGACCCTAAAAGATCCGTTCTTATGACCTTACCCAACGGTAACGGAAGAGGTTGATCCTTTGACCCTTCTCTCTTTACAAAGTCCTTTTTCGTACTCTTTATAGTCCGTTGACGGTATAAGATTACGAGACTCCGTAAGTGTCGGTTCATGGGTCGGGTGAACGGGGCTCTCCCGATACTTGTTGGAATTGTAGGTCAAGTTAAATATGAAACGGTTTGCAAATCGAAACCGTGTAGACACATTCTTGTTCTAGGTTCTCAAAGTCTGTTACACGAGAGAGTTCGAGGTAGAGGGTGTAAAATAAAATAAATATTTACCTGTTTGTTAAATACCAACGTTACAATTTAAGTTTCTTCCCCGACACTTGAACCGTAAATGTAGTCCAGTCCGTCACCGTGTGGTGTTGTTTGTTATTACGTTTGTTCTTTGTTTCCCAGTCCCAACACGTCTCCTAAAACAAAACAAAGGATAATATACATCCCTAATTATTATTTGAGTCACCCCGGAAGGGTATTACATACGGGGTAAGTTTCAGTCATACTGGATCATTAGTAGACGGGTGGGAGTTGACACCCTTCCTTTTCCGGTAATTGTTATGTAAAGTTTACTCCTTTACCTTATGTATCTGTCAATTACTTCATTTTTTTACACATTCCATGTATTCGAAAAAGAAGAACCAACTTCCAAAAAAGGAATCAAAGAAGACTATTCTTCCAAGTTCCAATGGATCTCGAGATTACTCATTTTGTAATGGGTAGTTATACCTAGTTTTCTTTTATTCTTTAGTCCCCGGTTAGTAAACGACTCGGTTGGAAGAGTTAATTAGGACTTAACCCCGTTTCCTCGGATTGTCATAAAAAATTATCTAATAAAAAAGTCCCTTCAGAATCCAAGTGTCGTTTTGACTGACTTTACATGACTCAAGGGTATGTACGGGACGGGTGTGTGTACGTATCGGAGGGGTGATGGTTGTAGAGAGTGGTTTCACTATATAAACAACGTTAGTCACTTGAATATGACCCTGTAGTAATAGTGGGTGTCGGGTATCAAATATAATCCCAAGTGAGAACAAGAACATGTAAGATGGGTGACGACGTACGAATCAACTTGTCAGTACAGGTGGAGCCGTTTGGGGTACCTAAAACCGTTTACATGTCATCGTTCGTAGGTGGTAAAAGCATATATCTTATCAATGAAAGTACAGAAAAGTCCCTTCTAACCCCAAAAAATCACGACTTAGTACAAGGTAACAGACCTACATGGTATGAAATTCCTATAGAACCAACAAAGGTTTAAATGGCTTTATACTCATTTCGACGAAGTGTGGAGGTATTCGTCCAAAAAGGTACGTATGTGTAAAAGTTATAGAAACTCATTTATCGGTTCCTCACAATAGCGACTTAGTATTCTTTGACGTGTGACTGAAAGTGTCACTGTCATGATAAAACATAAGGACCATCGTCACTCACTCTTAAAAACAACCAGATGTTCGAAGGGTCGTGAATCACATAAACCCGGTAAGATTATCGACCCATCACTATACAGTAACGAAAGTGAATATTAAGAGATTCCTGTATACTATAACTCGCACAGAAGTGTACGAGTAGACAGCAAAAGAAATCACTCCATAGAAAACAGATAAAAAATCAACTCAACAAGTAAAAGAATAACAACTCAAACTTCACAAGAAACACATAAATCTGTTATCAGGTAACAGTATACGTACAAAACGTTTATAAAAGAGGTTCAGCCACTGAGCAGAAGAGTAAGAGAAATTTCAAAAAACTAAACCCCCTAAAACAAACCCCAAAACAAAACTTAAACTTAGACAGTGTACGAAAATAAAATCCTACAATATTTTGTTTTGACAACGTCTGTTTGTCGAATGAAAGGAATCGGAATCAAATGAATAGGTATTTTACCCCGTTTATTATATAGATGGAATTACCCAGAAGACTCATTATTTTATTAGTATGTATATTTACAACCGACCACTAATATCTACGTCTCGGTCAATGTCTCGTCTAGGAATCCTTTAATTTGTTTCACTTTTTAAATGAAGTCCATTTAGATAAGATAGGAATATCACGTGACATGATTTTAAAGAGGAGTTCACGGACAAGGGTGTGATATATTAGTTGTAGAACCCTAATGCCTGGTATAGATGAAACGTCTCAGTTCCTATTACATACGGACTTATCATTTATATGTTCACTTTAAACTCGACCGTAAGTGAACCGGAAACCGGAATCTCTTAGGTAACGTGGAGGGGTACGGAGTAAGAGGGGTAGATGGGTACTTCCGTCACTTGATGTCAAGGAGGTTCTAGGGATGGAAGTAAGTAAGTTACTTACTTTGATTAGATACAGAGTATAAAATGTACCCTCCGTAGAAATTCCCTATAATTGAGGGAAGGTGGATCTATTGAAGGAGAAGGGTATAAAACCTTTTCTTAAAGTATTAGAACTGGTTATGAACCTGACAAAGATTTAAATCTTCTCGTGCAGACGAGTGTGTGTGTGTGTGTGTCCGTGTGTTTTTTTCAATTCCACACACTAAGTGAAAGACATAGGAAGTGTAAAATAACAGACGTGTATAGACTAGGGACAAGGGACACTAACTGACGTATCTGAACAGAATGAAAACATTTTCTCTATTCTTAATCGGTTTCTGATCTTGAGTCTACTCCTTGGAGTCTTCCTACCTTAAAGTTGATTTCTTTTTTTTAGTCTCCTCTCATTATAGGTGAAGACCTTAAAGAAAGGTCTCAACGGTTTTCCACTAAGTACTATCATTTTTTCTTTTTAGTCCGTGGGAAGGGTCGTTCTCGACTGGTCGACTGGTTCTCGACTGGTTGAGATTTCGACTGGTCCTAGAGATGTGTTCTAAAAACAATTCTACGTTATATTAGTTGGATCTGGTAAAAGACCCGGTGACCGAAACCATTTAATGTGGTCAAAAAATATTGTGTGGGTTTGTGGAGAACGAAGTTCCAGATGTGCTAGATGTGGTCCTTCTCACTAGGAAAAGGTGAGAAACGGTTCAGTCTCGTTCGTCCAGGTTCACCTGATGGTAAAAATGGAACCGGTGTTTTCTTTATTATACTTGTTACTCAAATCCTCGTTTTATTACTTTCGGACACCGTTGCAAAAACTATCTACGATAGGTCTGTATTTATAAACGTTGACATTTCCAAATATTCTGAACTATCACTCCGATACTTTGATGCAGTTGACATATGTTATCACAAGACACCCAATAAAACAAGTTTATCTAAAAGTTAGTGTAAGTTTATTAAATTTGACATAAATCTTTTTATTCTATGTCTTAAATTATACATTAGTAATTCAATATACTGTGTCTTCTAGTGTTTTTAAATTGAGTACGACACCTAATTAAATAAAAAATAAAAGATGTATATAGTCTTCCCTCGGAGGGACTGATGGAAATACGTAAAAACACTTGAATATTTACGTGGTAATCAGTCTTTTCAATATCCGGTTAATAGTGGAAAAATTTTTTAAATGAGTACATTATCGTGGATCCACTTATAGATGACGTAGTGCCTTACAGACGAGTCAGTACATGGTCCTTTCTAAGTGTGTACAGATAAACCGAGTTCGGAAACCGTATGGAGTCATGAGTGAATAAGTTATATTAATTTGGTCACTGTACATCGTAAGATGTCTATCGAAACTACAAACGACGTTCAAACTCCAACTGGAAAGATGACTTCAAATCTTTTCGTTCGTGAATAATCTACACCAATACTGAGTTAAAATTTCGGTCTCTGAAAAAGATGACGAAGAGAAAATTCAAAGACCTAGTCAAATTAACTTCTTACAGGAGTCGATTTACGTACGGTGATTTTTGTCACTGGTAATGTCGGTACATAGACGTACTCAGTCCTAAGGTATTACACCATTTGATTTGATCTATCTTTATTCAATCTACGACTCATTACATTTCCATGTTTACAATCAATATTCGAGTCTAAAGTTCAAAACCACAACTAATTATGTCGAAGTAATAAGAGTACATAACCGAAAAATTATGAGTTACAAATTTTAAACCCTAAATTTTATAATATCTTAATATTCGTTAAAATTTATTGACATAGAATCTTAAGATGTATTTTAAAGTAAAAATCCTTTCTTAAAAACGACGACTTTTTTAATTTAGTGATCTCACCACCTTGTTTGTCATGTTGAACCTAAATATAGGATAAAGACGGTAGATGATAGTTACATTGTAATCTTTTTAATAAATTGAAGAGATTTAAAGAGAAAACACTTTGACCCTATTATTGGTTATTGAACGTTATCTTACTGAAAGGATACAACTGTATAGGTACTCCTGTACGTTGGTGACCAACCATTTATACCTGTTGTCAAGTTTAATAGTACCTAGGACGGGTTGTATTGACGAGATCCGTCGGAGGAGGTGGACGGGAACCCTAGGGAGTTTTACAATTTATAATAGTTTATTCCTTCTTTTTGAGTCTTGTCAGAATCTTAAAAAGTATCAGTAGGAACTACGTATGTTTAAAGATTCCTTTTGAACACAAGGTTCTAAAATGTGTAAACTACATCTCTATATTTTCTATACTTTTATACGATTTTGTAATTTCTATCTCAAAAATAGGTTATATCGTCGGTAATCGGTGTGTTTCGATAAATTTAATTAAATTAATCCTAATTTATTTTACATTTTAAGTCAAAAAGTCAGTGTGATCGGAGTAAAGTTCATAAGTCATCGGTGTATATCGGTGTATCAATGATATATTCTCGAGTTCGTATATTTTATGTCCTCGGCAAATAAGTTAATTGTTTTTCCTCTTAGTTTTATTTAGTGAGTTCTGATATTTTCAATACCAATACCTTTTCTTACGTTTATATTGAATACTACAATGTTACTGTCACGTTGTTATCGTTCTATCTTTAACCTCCCCTTTTACATTTCAGATTAAAAGAGTAGAAATTTCCTTTTCGTTTCAACTTTGTGTCTCGATTTTTTATTTTAGTTCAGAAAAAATGAGATAGTTATGACAAAACTACTTTTTAAAATTTCCCTGTGAAATCCTTCGGGGTATAAACGTAATTTTTCTCCAAATAGATTTATAGTCGTTAATGGAGTCAAAATCGGAAAGAACGACTTTGTATTACGATTATACAGATCTTACTACATATTGTTGACAATTACCATCAATAAAACTCTACACTTTAAAAATCCTAAAAAAATTGAAAGAAAAACATCAAAACTCAAAACTAACTGTAAAAATATTACTCGTGAAATTTTCAAAAACGTTTGTGTTAGTTTAATAAGAAATTTTTATATACGAAATTTATTTCAATTTTTCTTATACCTCTTTGTATTTTTTTATTCCGTGAAATTATTTATTCTTACATTTTGACCTTTGTGAAATACTATTATTTTTATACGTGTGTAGACCTATTCTTAATCCGTTGTAAACTTTTTACTTTTCATCAGAATAACTTCGAAAAGGAACTTTGAAAACCATATAAAAATTGTTGTATTAATGTATTAAAACTTAACAAAATGGTCCTCGTCCCGAAGTGACAATAGTTGGACCAAATGTACCGTTGACTTGATTAGTGGAAACGGAAGGTAATGTTCGTCAGTAGATTCGTGAACTTTCTTACATTCAATTTCCCTATCTTCTTTGTAAAAACTCAAAGTCCCAATTTACCTGTCTAACACCTTACGTCATGGACGATCTTAACCGTCCAAAAACACCTCCCTTCGGGAGACGTCCCAACTCTCTCGTCGACATTGTCTAAGTATACATTATTTTTAGTATTCTCTAGGGTACCCTCTACGGATCTCTTATGGTCCGTCAAAGTACTGTAAAACTTGATGAGAGCTCTAAGTGGTTGGTTCTCGTATTCAAACGTACAGTTGTACCTTTCCAAAAAGTCTTTGAATCATTGACGATACATATATATCACATATGTGCACACACGCACACATCGGCAAGTCAGTACAGGTTGTGAAACACTGAGGTACCTGACATCGGGTGGTCCGAGGAGACAGGTACTCTAAGAGGTTCGTTCTTATGACCTCACTCAACGATAAAGGAAGAGGGTCCCTAGAAGGGCTGGGTCCCTAGTTTGGACCCAGAAGACGTAGTGTCCGTCTACGAAGTGGGAGACTCGGTGGTCCCTTCGTATATGTGTATGTGTATCAAATAATTACTCTCTTGAAAATCTATTGTAAAACAAGTACGGAAGAACAGATTAAAAACATCTGATCTCGTAGATATTTTCTTCCTGTAAAAGTTGTGATAAGTTATTAAGGTGGGAGGTACGGGAGACGACTATGACGAAGGAATCGGATCTTATTAAACGATGATAAGAGAGAGAATTTTAAAGTTTTCGTGGAATTTAAGTTCCAAGTCCAGTTACGACGAAGTAAATCCTTCCGAAGAATACAGGGTCGAACCTTTTTTAGGAAGAAAGGAAATTAGAGACTATAGGATAAGTAGGGAATAATTAAATGTAATACTATTACTACTGTTAAAGTTCTTTTAATCTCTATGGTTCCCTTGTAAAGTACGTTTGTGTCCGTGTTATTTCCTGTGTTCATCATACCTGGGTTGTCTTCGTCTTATGTGTCTTATTGTTATGTTCTTTCTAGAATTACTGGGTCTATTGGTGCTACCGCACTACTGAGTAAATCTCGGTCTGTAGAACCTCACGTTTCTGTTCACCCGCAATCCTTCGTAATGATGTTTGTTTCGATCACCTCCACTACCTTAAGGTCAACTTGACAAAGTTTAGGACTTTCTACTACGACACTTTCACGACGTGAGTTATACGGTCGTTTAAACCTTTTGAGTCGTCATTGGTGTCCTGACCTTTTCTAGTCAAAAGTAAGGTTAGGATTTCTTCCCGTTACGGTTTCTTACAAGTTTGATGACGTGTTAACGTGAGTAAAGTATGTGATCGTTTCATTGCAAGTTTTAAGAGATTCGCTCCGAAGTTGAAATACACTTGACTCTTGAAGGTCTACAAGTTCGATCAAAACCTTTTCCGTCTCCTTGGTCTCTAGTTTAACGGTTGTAGGCGACCTAGTGTGTTTTTCGTTCCCATAAGGTTTTTGTAGATGAAGACAAAGTAACTGATACAGACTGATACACCTAGTCTAGTTTGACATCTTTCAAGAATTTCTCTACTCTTATGGTTTGACGAAATAGACGGAGGACTCTTTGGATATACCTGTAGTTCTTCGTTGTCAATCTTGGTCTCTACTTTGTTGCCTGACCAAGTTCTAACCCTTTCCTCATGTAGTTCCGACATATAACAGTGTGACGAATAAATTGCGAATACGTTTCATGTAACACGCTTTACGGTCCCACCTACTTCGTGTTCGACCTTAGTACTACCGGCCCTCTTTATAGTCATTGGAGTCTATACGACTACTGTAGTGGGAATACCGTCCTTCACTTCTCCTTTATTTCTCGGAAAACTACTTTCACTTTCTCCTCTCACTTTTTCGACCGAATTTTGAGTTGTAAGTTTTTTACGTCTAGTACCGTAGACCAGGGTAGTGAAGTACCGTTTATCTACCCCTTTGTTACCTTTGTCACTACCTGAAATAAAACCCCCCGAGGTTTTAGAGACGTCTACCACTGACGTCGGTACTTTAATTTTCTACGAACGAGGAGCCTTCTTTTCGATACTGTTTGGATCTGTCGCATGATTTTCCGTCTCTTTAATGAAACAGCTGTTTGCAGTCGATCAGTTTCGATACAAAAAGGTCGTCAGTACATGTCTACACTCTCAACCTGGTATTTCTTCCGACTTATGGTTTCTTGACTACGAAGACTAAACACCACAACCTCTTCTGAGAACTCTCGGGGAACTTGACGTTCCTCTAGTTTGGTCAGTTAGGATTTCCTTTAGTTAGGACTTATAAGTGACCTCCCTGACTACGACTCCGACTTCAAGATTATGAAACCGGTGGACTATCCTTCTCGACTAAGTGACCTTTTCTGGGACTACGACCCTTTCTAACTTCCATCCTCCTGTTCCCCTACTGTCTCCTACTTTACCAACCTACCGGAGTGACTAAGTTACCTGGACTCAAAATTGTTCGAGACCCTCTACCACTTCCTGTCCCTTCAGACCGTACGACGTTAGGGACCCCAATGTTTCAGTCAGTGTTGACTCCCTGACTTGTTGTTACTACTATTGACAGTATGTATAGAATAGAAGAGATGACCTAGTGTTCGTTAGATTTCGGTTCTAAATTCAGTCTAAATGAAGACGTTGAGGGAAAAGAGTAGATCCCGGAACCTCCCATTGAACTTATATCTCATAATATATTTACATCCTTATTCTATGAATGTTACATAAATAATTATGTTTATAAATGTTTTATAGAAGGTACGTTATCAGAACTTTCAACGAAGAGTTTTTTACACAAGAGACAAGTTCATTTGAACTATTTCGACTGTATTAAGGAAAATCTTATAAATATTACTTATAATTTTAATGACTCTTCAGATTACCATTTCTTTGAATAACATGAGGAGTCGAAGAATAAAGGGTGTCTTAGGATAAGAAACAAAGAAAAGAAAAAAAACATTCCTAATGTGATATAGTCTGTGGTAATAAAGGAGAGGATGTATAAGACCTCGGGAGGATCTCTAGTGGACACCTTTGAAAGGAATTTTCGGCAAAGGATATAGACAGACAGACTTCCACAAGAGACCAGCGACCTCGTACAAGTCGTACAGGTAGTCAAGTCCTTCAGGGTCCTTTAATGAGAGACCGCATTGGATATTCTCCTATGCTGCACTGCACTTTCAACGAGTCGACACAGGATGAGAAACGCTGGGGTACCTGAAATTCTCCTCTCAACCATTTATCGATGACGTTGAGGAAATTGAGAGTCATCCCATTAAGACTCAATACAAGGTGTCTCATAGAGTTTTTATGTCTTAACTCGTTTTGTTTTATTTCGTTTTCCTGATTTCTATCGAACACACGACAGACTAGTCTTACTACAACGAGTTCTTTAAATCCACCGAATCTAAGTCGTACTTTCGCCGACCTTTTCTGTGTTGAGATAAAAGGACTCTCCTGTACTTGTTAAGTTCAACAAAGTGTTTTATAGACGATATGTTATAATAGAAATGAGGAACAGTGATATTTATAGAATAAAGAAAATTGTAGAAAGAGAGGTTTTCCATTGGTTTTATCGATCGTATTTTGTACTTGTTTACTTTACCTTAAGGTTAGTTTGAATTAAAATTCTATAATCCTTTTAAAAGTTGGATAGATTTAAGAAATTTGAGAGTCCTGAAACTCCCGGGACCCTAAGTCAAGTTCAGGTTCACTGATGACCACAACAAGTGCCTCCGGGCAGATTATGTGGTGGAAGTGGGTATTTTAAAAGGACTAGAATAAGGATCGGTATGTACTAGAGACGGAAGAAATTTAGGAGTCTTGAAAAATACGACTACAATTACGCAAACCGAGTGTAATACAGAGAATGAATTTACGGTCGTCGATCTAGTCCTTGATACCGTCCGTGGTAACGTACAGGGGAGCGAAGAGAGACCATTCTCCACGGGTGATTCATAAACAACTTTACGACTTAGAACCCTTCTGGTTGATCAGAAACATCTTTTACCATTCTTCTCTTTAATAAAAATTTATAAAGAAGTTCGGAGAAGGATGATTAAACCTGCGTCTTGATTAACTTTTAAAGTTCACTTATGAACAAGGAAGTTAATCCTATAGAAATACTTTTTAAGGTTTTATCCGGTTCGAAAATAAGGAAGAAAGACATAGAAGAGTTGGGTCCAGGAGTTACGAGAGTTTGACGAAGAAACGACGGTTTGTATTGTAAAATACGAAGAAGGATTTGGTTTATCGAGGAATTCGAAGATTATGAAATGATAAAGTAGTAATTACGACTGGAAAGGACATAAGGAAAGAATATCGTAAGACTTAGGATTATCTCTGTTATTGTTACGGAGAAAATGGTTTTTAAACACCCCTGTAATTACGCACAATCGAATGATTTCATACTAAGAAGTAATGATGATAGGAACTATATTTAATAAATTTATAGGGAATAGTTCATTGAATATGTTCTTTTAGTCCATGACACTAATAGGTATTGTCTTCTAAATCTGGTCCCTAGGGCTTTGGGACTTGGTACTTGTCCATCGTCAGACACCGTACAATCCTTGACCTGGTGTGTCTTCCTCCACTCATCGACCGATCGTTCGTTTCGAAGTGGACATAAATCTCGGTGAGGGGTAGAGAGGATAATGTCGGACTCGAGACGGAGGACAGGTTAATCACCATCGTAATCTAACAGTATCCTTGTGCTTGGGATGACACTTGATGAGACACTTTCCCTAGTTTAGTGTGTGAGTAATGTTCTTAGTGGGGGTTTATTAGAGGGTGGGGACTCAGGAATCTTTTTAACAGAAGGTGTTTTGACCAGAGACTACGGTTTTTCCAGCCCCTGATGACTAAATCTATCTATTCAAACAGGTCCATGGAATTTTAATGTGGTCAAGTCAATACTGGTATCCATCGGTATGTTTAACATAGGATGTATTGAGAAAAATATAGTAAGTGTGGTTGATGTTAGACTTGTCAAGGGGGAAGTCAACATGTCACATGTTGGTTATGTTGGTGTGTGTCATCGAGAAATGGTTATGTGTCGACAAGTAAAAGGACGCACAAAACTCCAGGTTGGGTGGGAAAAAGATGAGATTAATGAATAAAGACCAAGTGAAGTCAAGTTGGTCTCTATTACATACACATACACGAACCAGAGAATCAACCCAGGTTTAGAAACACTGGGGTACATGACATACATCGGACGGTCCGAGGACAGGTACCCAAGAGGTCAGTTCTTATGGCCTCGCCCAACGGTACGAGAAGAGGTCCCACTAGAAAGGTTGGGTCCCTAGTTTGGGTCCAAAAGGTGCAACACCCGTCTAAGAAATGGTAGACTCGGTGGTCCCTTCGAGTTTAACATACAAATTTTTATGATTTATACACCAGTTAAATGTAAAGGGGATTTTCTTTTACTTGGGTCTCTCCGGATATAAACTGAAATCCATCAAAATTTTTTCATATAACAAAAGGTTGGGGTCCACAATTAACATATTTACCGTATTACCATATTTCTCTTCCGAGAGTTCGAAGGAAACTTATTTTAAGACGATAAATTAAATAAAAATCGATTTTAGGAGACTAAAAAGAAGTTCACATATGTGATAGGGTTCTTGAAAACTGGAGACTCTAAAGAAGTTCCGGAAGAAACTTGGAATTACAAGAAGTAATCATAAAAAATCATATCGATGTTGTTATCGTAAACTTTAGGATAATCACTCCCACAGTCGTCACGTGAACCGGAAATTCTTCTTAAATCATAAGTCGGACTACTTACACTTAAATCCTCGACTTAGGAGTAAGGAACGAGTGTGTCCCAGACTTTGGAGTGGTGATGTCGACACGGGTCGGACACAAATTCATCCGTTTTTGAGGTTGACTTTTAGATGGAAGAGGATAAAGAGAGGGTGGATCTAAATTAAGACATGTCGGATAGTCTCAATGTTTACTTCCAAAATTTAAGATCCGTAACTTTCCATAAACCTGATGTCGTACGAGAAAAGGTTACGTAAAGTTGGTTCCTTAGGGTAAATTAAGGTTCAGTCACTTTATTTTTCGATGTAACTAATTTTGAGAACTCTAAGTCTAGTTGAAAATTCCTTCGGGACTTAGAAAAATTGTAGAAGAAGGAATGGTCGTTTCCATTATGTAGAAATTTATTAAACATTCACACAATCTCGACGGTGTGTCAATGACTCTTACGAGGAAGGCATTTATCCCCGACGTCCAAAGTATAAAGTCTGTCGACAGTAGGTAATTTATAAAATTATAACTCTCCTTAATTGAAAGTTTAGTTATCGTTACTACTTTTTTAATAGAACCATCGGACCCGTCTGCTACAGTCTCGTATTGAACAGTAAAAGATTAAGTCGACGAAGGTAAACTAAACCTTAATCTTGATCTGGAGTCTTTGGCCTCGACGTCGTAGGAGTGTGTTTTCGACAAAGTTTAATACACGTCGTTCAAAAATTCGTGTAATCGTTCATCTTGTTCGACAGGAGTACGATTGACCGGAACGAAACAAGAACTACCACCTTTTAGAGCGAAATTGACGGGAGATTAAACAACGTCTTACGATGACGTGGTCGTCGACGGAACCGTGTCCTAATTTGTGTTTTCTTTTGTAATAAAAAGGTGTGTTTAATAATTGTCACGGTTTTCGGTGTTTTAGGAAAGAACTTCTTTTTTTTTTTTTAGAAAAGAAGAGTAGGGGAAAGAAAAGGGAGAGGATATTTTGGACGTTACTTAATGTGGAGTCACCCCAGAAAACTCTATGTGGGAGAGGTGTGTGAAAGTCATATTTGTATGTCTTTCCCATGAAGTAAGACAAAAACTATTTTGTGTTTTCTAAGTTTTTACCCTATTCCCCTTGAAAGGTAACGTGTATATTATTTATACAGTTACTTACTCCTGGGGGCTCCCCGTATATGTGTCCTAGTAACCCTTTGGATGAACGGATCATGGTGTTTGTGAACAAGTTTTCGAGGTCCTCTTTCCTTTGTGTATTTCAGTCTGAGGGAGACAAGATTAGAACCAGACGAATGTCGATAAAGACACATCGTGAATTTGTAGAATGGTTTCCCTTCCTAACCGAACTAACGACGAAGTCTCCCTTTAAATAATTACTACAGACGTTTATTAACAACTTTCCTGTTAACACGGACGAGAGTGATAGAAAGAGTAAGTAACCCGAACGGTATGACTAAAAAAATAAATTAAATGTAAACAATCCCTTATGGTACTCCTGGAACCTCCAGTTACGTAAGGACTCAGGACCGAGACTCCTTCGGAATTTCTGTTACGAATGAAAAAAGTTCTTTCCTTTCCGTTCGTCACGGACAACCGTGTAAAGTCCGTTCTGGTAGCGGAAAATACGACACTCCCCACTCTTGTCGAATCACCAGGTCTATAGTGTTTACAGACAGGCTATCTGGGCACGGTAGAAGAGTAGTAGGGAACATTGATCCTCTAAGACCGTAAGCTACTCGTTATTACTTCAGGTAGTCCACTGGAGTCACAGTAGACACTTTCTCCGAGAGTCACCTCACCTCCCGTTTCTGTCGGATTCTGCCTTCACTCCGACTGGTGATTTGAGAGTTCTTCATGGAAGTGTATCGAATGTAGGAGTAGCTAGAGAGTTAAACGTAAGACTAGGACCGTTTTAGGACCGGGACATTACAAGGACATGTTTTAAAAGAAGGAGAGTAATACTTTTGAGATCTTTATCTGACCGTGCCACCGTACCGTCACCATGTATGTTTAAAGATGGTGTGTGAAAAATGAGAAGTTCCACTTCCTTGATTTTCTGTCCGTAGGACTTTTAGAGGTACTCTTTACCGATGGTACCTTTAAAGGACTAGGTCCAAGCTTCGATGAAAGACCGGTATTACAAAAGGATCTACACGGAAAGAGAAATTAACACGACAGAAAATCGTAAGAATGATGAGTGAGAGAACTACTCGATACAGCTGAGAGTTTTTTGCCAGCCTACGTTACTAAACTTTTCCGTACGTAGGTTTCGACGAAAATAATTTTTAAAGTAATTCCCTAAACGTTGGAAGAGAAACGAAAGACAAGGTCGAAGAGAGACTCGACGTTCAGTCTTGTCAAGTGGGTCTCCGTAAGTGACTTTTAAGTAGTGTGTAGTAGTCAATAATTCGTGTGCTGAGAGACCCTCATTCCTTTATTTGTCGGTTCTTAAGACTCGGTGGACAAACATGGAATTTAAGTGTACCAGTTCGTTTCACAGAATTTAAATCCTGATTTAATTTAAGACGATTCACATTCACTATATTAATTTCTCTTTTAATTAAACGCAAAAGTGTGTTTACACAATAGTAATTCCGGGTAAAAGACTGAAAAATGAGTTGGTACGTCTGGTATGTGTTTTCCTTCTTTAACTCTAAAAAAAAAGTTAAGAAATTAATTACAAAGTCAAGAAAGGTGCTCACACATACAACGAAGACTCAATGAAGATTATGTACGTAATTTACGGTCGAGACAAAAACAACAAACTTATATAAGAGAATCTTCGTAATAATTGACACAGAAGGAATATATAAAAAAATTCGAACGAGAAAGTCCAGTTAAGTCAGCGAGTCAGCACAGGTTGAGAAACACTGGGGTACCTGACGTCGTACGGTCCGGAGGGACAGGTAGTGGTTGCGGGTCTCAAATGGGATTGAGTACAGATGACTCAGTCACTATGGTAGGTTAGTAGAGTAGGAGACAACAGGGGAAGAGGAGGACGGGAGTTAGAAAGGGTCGTAGTCCCAGAAAAGGTTACTCAGTCAAGAAGCGTAGTCCACCAGTTTCATGACCTCAAAGTCGAAGTCGTAGTCAGGAAGGTTACTTATAAGTCCTGACTAAAGGAAATCCTACCTGACCAACCTAGAAGAACGTCAGGTTCCCTGAGAGTTCTCAGAAGAGGTTGTGGTACCAAGTTTTCGTAGTCAAAAAGCTGTGAGTCGAAAGAAATATCAGGTTGAGAGTGTAGGTATATATTGATGACCTTTTTGGTGTCGAAACTGATTTACCTGGAAACAACCGTTTCATAACAGAGACGAAAAATTATGTGACAGATCCAACCAGTATTGAAAAGAAAGTTCCTCGTTCACAGAAAATCAAAGTACCGACGTCAGTGGTAGACGTCACCAAAACCTCGGGGTTTTCTATTTCAGACGGTAATAAAGGTGACAAAGGGTTAGATAAACGGTACTTCACTACTTGAATGTATAAAAAATTCGAACAAGAAATTTCTGATTATTAACTCTCTATTATTTTTTATAGACCACGATTATGTTTCTTTCAGAATTTAAAGGGTAACCAAAGAGGGAGGGGATAAATATAGAGAGGGGGATGGTAGAGAACCTATGTTATGGTTTGTCTTCTATTGGTTTATTACGGTCTGCAAAGAGGAGGAGGTCTATAGTGACATGGAGTGTTAAGAGACATGGTCCGATATCTTAGTACCAAAAGTCACGCACCAGGGATTTGATCGTTGAAGTCGTAATGGACCCTTAAACGGTCGGTCCGTTTAAGAATCCGGGGGTTGGATCCGGACGACTTAGTCTTTAGACAGTTTGAGCCGTAAAACACAGAATTCTACGGGAGGTCTACTAAGAGGACAAACTCTTAGCGACGAGATTGGTTGGACAGGAAGTTATACGGGGTCACCGTCTCAGCCTATGAGAGGGTGACAGGGTGTTGTGACGGTACGGAAGACAACCGGACACCAAAGGTTCTCGAGGGGAAGTCCCGAGAAGTAAGTCCGATCAAGAGACTATCACTCTGGGGTATAATGTTTTTCTAGGTGAAGAATCAAAGAGGTAGTCTTAGGGATAGAGGTATCATTGGAAAAGAGTATGGTCCCTCTTCAATTAATCGAGTTTATTTATTTAAAGATTACCACCTTAATACTAGGAACGTCGTTCGAATTCCCCTTCACCTTTAAGAGACTCCTGATGAGTCAAGAAATGTTTAGTACGACATATTAGTGAATTATGTCGATGTGTCCTCCGAAGTCCCTAATACGGTCAAGACATAGATAATTGAAAACTACTACCAGGTGAATGAATTTGAGAGATTTGTAGAAGGAGTAGTTGTTTTACCCAGAGTTTTATAGAAAGGATACCTCATAAACACTCTTAATCACTAATGCAAGGTTTTTTTTAGTAGGTCATAACACGAATCGGGTCTCTGCTAAGATATATTGGGATACATTTAATACACTACGTTTTTTCCTACGAGTAGAAGACACATACTCATACCCTACCCCTTCGTTACACTACTTTCCATTCTTCGTAGATAGGTCTTGTTTTGACTGAACGTAAATACTGGACCAATATAAAATGATCGACACATCAGAAACTGTTCAAGAAATTAATGAGTCAAGACCGAAGGTATAAATAACTTCAACTTGTTGATGAGGATGGAAAGTTCCAACGACGTTCCAAATTTATATCGCTACTTACACCCATATCTCGAATTGTATCGTTGACGAAATCTCATCTGGAAAGTATAATCACGAACAACGATGGTGATTATAAATAATAAAAATGACAGTAGTAATATATTTACCACCAATAAAGAACTACCCCGACTGGATAGTTTTGGATCTCCGAACAAAAATAAAACAAAACAAACGACACGGTTCACCGAACGTCCTAGAATCGAGGGACTGGTCCCTAGTTTGGATCCAGAGTCGTCATTTTCGTAACTCAAGATTGGTGACCTGGTGGTCCCTTAAGGGTCTACTTGTGTCAAATCTTGATATCTAAGACTCGATGGACTCCCATCAAAAACATAGGTCAAAACATGACAGAAGGTGGTAATAACGAGTTTTTTGATAAGACTTAATTTAACTTAGACCTGTTGTGTGTCTTGACGAAAGAAGGTAAAAAATCAACGACCCTAAACCTTTTAATCCATACTTTTTGTGGTAAAGAGTTCATGATCGAAGATTATGAGTATTTGGAGATTGTGATATCGATTCTGTCTGTACAAAAAATTTTCATACGACACATAAGAATCTCTTTTCTGAAAATAAAAAGTAAAATAACGTTATATTAACTGTGTAATCAAAATCCATACGTTATATTACTAAATTATATACATATATAACTTTTCATATGTAATGTTTCATTTTATTCAGATCAATTGTAGGTAGTGGTGTGTACTACTGTTTAAAAAAATGGAGACTACTCTTGAAAATTCTGGATGAGAGTCGTTGAAAGTTTATATTTTATGTCATAATAACTGATGTCTGTGGTACATCAAATAGGATAGAGGTCCTAAGTAAATAAAAGATTGACTTTCAAACCCGGGAAACTGGTGGAATTGTGTAAAGTGTGTATGGGTGGGGGAGGATAAAAAGGAAACTTTCAGTGTTAAACGACGTCGTAAGAATTCCTTGAAGGAGAGTAGGTAGTATTGTGTATCTCCTTGACTTTCAGTTCTTCAGAAACATGGACTTTCGAGACTTGTTGTCTAATTCAACAGGATGGAGGAGTCGATAAGATAGAAAATCTTTATTTGAAAACGAATTTTTTTTTCTCCTTTACAAAGTACTCGAAGTCTGGTGTAGGGACGAAGTGAGGTGGAGGTTGAGTGGGTCGGGTTCATGTGTTTTACTGAGTTAAGTTGTTTATAAATAATTCGTTGATGAGACACGGTCCACGACAAGATCCGTGACTGATGTTATTCTCGTTCATGACCAAGTTTGAATGTAAGAAAAAAGAAGTGGCAGTAAAAAGAAGTGTAGGTCTTATAGGACCCCTAACGGTAGACTGTGTGGTTCAGCCGGTTGAACGGAGTCCAGTATTTATTGGAGAAATTACAGGAACATCAATGATCCACTGGTACGGTCACGGCAGGTAGATCCTAAACCTAATCAGAAGACAGGTACCTTAAGAATATAGGGATTTTCTCATTTGCCCTGAGGATCGAGAGGGATTCCTTAGCAAAAAGAGAGTCCTGAGTTTTAGTCTGAAAGTCGTGAAACTTAAAAACAATGGTCCGAGGTCAAAGGTTGGTTCTGTAGTTACGACGGCGACATAGGGGTAAATCAGTCATATGTCCGGAAAAGGTAGTCGAGTAAGTAAGATCAGTACCAAGGGTCTGAGGTGCAGAGACCAACGGTACTTTCCAACTATTACTAAGTTCTTAATTTCAGACTTTACTCCTGTCGGGGGTCTCTGATAAGAAGGGTTTATTTTAAGTTCAGTCCAGAGATTTTGAGGTAACAGAAGTCCCTAGTCCGTCCATTTCATTTATATATTTCGATAAATACACATTGTGTCATCCCTCTCTACTCCAGATACCATTTTGTCTATTCCGTATGTTTAAGGTTAAAATTTTTTCTTTCGACTCGTCCGGTGATCGGAAGACAGGAATTCGGAGAACGTCGGGAATTCCTGTCTTACCGTCGAAGAGTTCGAAATATCGAGTGTGTGTATCGTGTGATGGACTTGAATCATCCACGAACTTAACTACTGAGTGTATTTGTTTATTTCGATTCACTCTTTCGACTTTGTCTGTTAGATCTAACATTGGAGTGTCATACCCATTTAAAGTGAGTAGACTCAAAGAAACAAGAGTTTTGAGACAGAGACTCTGTATAAGTTTGGATATTATTAGGAATTTAATCAAAAAGATTTCTTAAAGTAAAAGTAATCCTGAAGTATATCTATCTATATATCTATTAGTTACCTATCTATTATACAAAAGAAATTTTACTGAGTCTTACGACATATAAAATTTTTAGATAGTTGAGGAGATTACATCGTTATTTGACGCACTTCACTCCTTTTGTCTTTTATTTAATTCCATCGTCTCCTTTTGTATGTTCGTTGAACTCAGTACCCGAGTGAAATGCCTACTTCAACAAAGTCAGGTTTAACAGGAGTTCGTAGTTTGAAAGAGGAAAGTGAGAAGAGATCGTCACCTCTACCTCCTTATACCATTTCTGTCCTAAACCCGTTATCTTCTATTTTCCGTATACGCATAAAGTCCGAGTGGTTTAAGGGACTAAGACGACTCCGTGAGGAAGACCACCGTTAGGTCCTTTCTGTCGTAATAAAACATAAGGTACACCGGGATACTTGAGTCACAAAGCCCTACTACCGTACACTGAATCCCAGAAGAAAGTCAGGATATTCCTGTCCGGTTTGATGAGTGTATTCGACGATCTTAGGTGACAGCAGTACTGAGACAGGACAGGGAATCGACGTGGTGTAGGAAAAAGAAGAACGAGTCAAGAAGGTCAGAAGAGACCTCTGAATGGTGGGGACTAGGACCTGAGGTCACCTGGTCCCACTGGTCGAGGACTTGACAACAGAAAAGAGGGATCAAACGTTGTGTACACGTATAATTATCAGGACTCAAGAGTCATTAAACAGTCACCAGACTATGGTCTTGACGTAATCAAAGAATACAGACGACAATTTTTGTTTTGTTATTCCGTTGTTAATATCATGAGCACATTTGTACCGTCGGACTGTACGGTCTTTACGTAATAGAAACCAAGACCACCGGTCTTCAGATTTTAATCATAGTGAACGGGGTTTAGTTCTACAACTATCCTGGTGTAAGGGAGACTTCCAAGATCCCGTCTTAGGTAAAGAGCGGAAAAGATCAAAGACCACCGACGACCGTAAGGTACCGAACACTCATATCGTGAGGTTAGAGACGGAGACACCAGTGTGACGGAGTAGGAGAAGACAGACATATTAAAGGGAGACGGTTAACGAGTATTCCTGTGTACACTACCGTAAATCCTGGGTGTGTTTATAAGTCCTATTAGAGTATAGTTCTAGGAATTGAAATAGTGTAAGTGTTTTTAAGAAAAGGTTTTATTGTAAATGTCATATGTCTCTCATCCTCCACCTATGGAAACCACCCCCCGCCCCCTCCCTCCATAAAAATCGGACAATATTCTTGAAAGAACCCATTACACTAAGGTACTCGTCGGGTTGGAGTTTGGTTTTCATAATAAGTTGGAGTTTGGTTTTCATAACAAGTGATCGTTCAATCCCATAGTAAGATAAACTTATGGACACTGATTCATAGTGTCACTAGGATCCGTACTTTCATATAATTGGATTCTGTAGAGGGTTAATATTTCCAGACAGTACAAAGTACGGACGAAGAAGAAACACACAAAAAAGTGTCTACAAGTTCATTTGTCGTTATACGTAAGGAAAGGAGTGACGTTATTAGGTAATATGAAAAGGGTAAGGGGGAAAGGAGAGACCGTAGGTTTTACCTCGACTATTCTTTAATTGTCCCAGATATCCGAATAAGGATTTAGACCGAAACGATAGGGAGGACTTCATTCCGAGATACTGAGTATTATCGTCTAGATACGTGTACGGACGGTGGAGGAAGTGAGGTTTCTAAATTTGTCCCGTCTTGAGTCCGGGTCTACCTCAGTATAGAGAGAATTCTTTCATTTGAGAGTCGAAAGGATCTCTACTTTTGTCACCGAAGAGGTGGAAGGTAGGACTCTTTCAGGAGTACCCCTCTGGGAATGACACGAGTACAAACAAGTCCACCGAACTATGAGTGGTGTTCTGTAAGAAAGGGTTCGTCGGAGATTCCTGTCTGAGGACGAAGACATTTTATACACCTAACTCAAAGAAACTTACTTTTCCGTGACGTATAAGTTGGGTGAATCCGCTTGAGTATTCGGAAGATGACACCCCTCACAATATTCTTGGTCGGTTTCCTACGGTGGGTTCGCATTGGTCTTTTCACCAAAGAGTGAACTTAGGTTTATACTAAAACCGAGAAAACCCCCACCTAAATACAAAGAAAGTTGATGTCGTAAACCCTGCCTGCTTCGAAGAAAACGGTTCTTTGTTTCTCGAACGAGACATGAGAAATAGTCAAAAGTATACTCAAAACGTTAAGAGGAGTATGACACGGTTCTTATATTTTTAATGGGGACCGAAACATTTTTAGACAACGAAAGCCCTTTACAAGAAAAGACTGGTCATACTTTTAGAGTCAAGGACTCATTTTGTCTTCTTTTAATTTCACTATACAAAAAGATTAGGATTAATAAAAAAATTTCTGTAAGAATGTCATCTTTAACAATTTAAACAAGTTTTAGATTTTTATCGGAGTAGTTTCGGATCTTGTGAAATGTCTACACGACACTAGGTATGAAGTTTCTTCCCAATTACTTCTTGGTTTTACGGGTTTAGGAATTCATTGTCTTACCACAAAAAAATGTATCTCTTATGGAAAATAAAAATGAAAAAGTCCCTCCCATACCTTCTTTCACAAAGTCCGGTTCTGATGTAACCTCGAACTCGGATCGTCCGTCGTTCAACATTTACTCTGACTCGTGACTACACCAATCGACAGACGATATCTCTGAGGTAGTCGACTTCTTGTTTCGAACGGGAGACACTTAACTCCTTTATTAATAAGAAAGACTACAAAGGTTTGAACGACGACGTAGTGTTGGTAGTTTTATTTATTAGTTATTGAGGTATTTATAAACAATCCGATGACCTCCTCGATAACCCCACTTTAAGACCAAAAGTTTTCAACTAGTCTTGAGCTTTAAAGAAAGAAACGAGACAAACCGAGACTGTTCTAAACTTCAGATCAAAGAACTGACTACCGAAATTGAAACTGGAGTCCAAAATCTTTTCCGTCTCCTTGGTCTCTAGTTTAACGGTTGTAGACGACCTAGTACCTTGTTCGTTGTCTCAAGGTCTTTTTGTAGATAAAGACGAAATAACTGATACGTTTTCGGAAACTGACACACCTAGTGTCAGTATTTGACACCTTTTAGGACTTTCTCTACCCTTATGGTCTGGTGGACTGGACGGAGAACTCTTTGGATATACGTCCAGTCCTTCGTTGTCAATCTTGACCTGTATCTTGTTGTCTGACCAAGGTTTATCCTTTTCCTCATGTAGTTCCGACATACATATAACGGTGGGACGAATAAATCGAAGATACGTCTCATGTGGTACTCTTTGCGACCCGACCTTCTTCGTGTTCAACCTTAGTTCTAACGACCCTCTTTATAGTTATTGGAGTCTATACTTCTACTATGGTGGGAATATCGTCTTTACTTCTTCTTGATTTTTCGGAGAGCTACTTTCACTTTCTCCTCTCACTTTCTCAACCGAATTTCGAGTTGTAAGTCTTTTGTTTCTAGTACCGCAGACCAGGGTAGTGAAGTACCCTTTATCTACCCCTTTGTCACCTTTGTCACAGTCTGAAATAAAAAGACCCGAGGTTTTAGTGACGTCTACCACTAACGTCGGTACTTTAATTTTCTGTGAATGAGGAACCTTCCTTTAAATACTGGTTGGATCTATCGTATAACTTTTCGTCTCTGTAATGAAACGGCTGATTCCAGGCAGATCAGTTCCGATACCAAAAAGGTCACCAGTACATACCTACACTCTCAACCTGACACTTCTTTCCACTCGTGGTTTCTTAACTACGAAAACTTGACACCACAACCACTTCTGAGAACTCTCAGGGAACCTGATGTTCCTCTAGGTTGGTCAGGTAAGACTTCCTCTAGTCAGGACTCACAAGTGACCTCCCTGACTACGACTTCGACTTTGAGGTCATGAAACCGGTGGAGTACGTTTCTCAACTGAGTAACCTTTTCTGGGACTACAATCCTCCCTAACCCCCGTCCTCCTCTTCCCCTGCTGTCTCCTAGTCTACCGACCTACCGTAGTGGTTGAGCTACCTATACTCAAATTCATTTGAGGCCCTCAACCACTACCTGTTCCTCCGGACCGCACGACGTTAAGTACCCCAGAGTTTCTCACCCTGTGTTGACTCGCTGACTTGACTTGACTTTGAAGAAAGTTTATGACATAACAAAAGTGTCGTGAACGAAAGGAATATAAACTTTTAACACACGTACAAACGTATACATACGTAAAAAGAAGTCAATAAAAACAAACCCTATAACTTGATTCTCCTTTCTCTACTAGTACACTGTAAGTTCCTTTCAGACGACTGTAAGAAACAAAGATTTACAGGACTATGAGTTATTAAACGACAAATGTAAGATGGATTTGTCTTGAGAGTATCGTGAGACGTGTATAGAAGGAATACTGGAGTTAAAAGGGGTTGAGATAGAGGAATGGTAACTTTTTTTAGTAAGTGGTAAGTCGAATCTTGTCACGTAGAAGATCCTTTTTAATAGATTAGAATTTGGGAAGAGGTCTCTTCCTTTACTGTGGGGTGAGGTCATGAGAACGGACCTTTTAGGGTACCTGCCTCCCCGGACCATCCGACGTCAGGTACCCCAGCGATTCTCAGCCCGTGCTGACTCGCTGAAGTGAAAGCGAAAAGTGAAAGTACGTAACCTCTTCCTTTACCGTTGGGTGAGGTCATAAGAACGGACCTCTTAGGGTCCCTGTCTCCTCGGATCACCCGACGGTAGATACCCCAGTGTGTCTCAACCTGTGTTGACTTCGCTGAATCGTCGTCGTCGTCGTTGGGGGAGAGTGACTGAGTCCGTCCGACCCACGGAGAGAAAACGTGATGGTACCTTTATAAACATGGTGAGATTATGGTTTGATTCACGTGATTCGACATTTGTATCCAACTGAACAAACCGAAAGGGCAATTTCTCGTAGTATAGGGGTCACAGACCGTTTCTCGACTATGAGAACATTCGCGAGGAATTTGGTGACGTAAATTTTATAAAAAAAGAATGGGTAAGAATTCTTAAATACCTGGGATTTTTAAATTTCTACTACAAGTAGTCATTGTATGGAAATATCGGGTTCCACATTTTCTTAAAGAAAAAAAGATGTGATCCGATCTCTGTTTACAAGTAGAAGTCAATATCTCTCCCGTTAAGGATATCGATTCTACTGGACTTACAACTAAAGATGTCCGACACGGAGACCGTGAAGACTTTCTTTGTAACAAGAATTTGACTGACTTCCCTAACTCCCAAAGTGACTTGGTACTACGTCCGAAGGAACCGATCTGACAACTTACAAACGAACGGTGGTCTCAAATCAGAAGTCTTATTTCGTTCTAATTTTGTTTTACTTGAGTATTAACGAAGGGATCTTCTAAAACAACAGGTGTACTCTAATACGTGTCCTATTGGTTAAAAGGGTCTCGGTATTAGTTACCAGGGTTTGAGGAGTAGGATCTGACTACTTATGTTTAGTTCTTAAGTTTATGGAAAAAAGGATTCTCGATTAGGAAAAGTTACTCTACAAGTGTCTGAATGTAATAATTACATCTTCCTTCCTTCTCCCTCTCACTTTCTCTTTCTTTCTTTCTTTCTTTTCTTCCCTCCCTCCCTACCTCCCTCCCTCCTTCTTTCCTTCCTTCTTCTTAATTAAGAGTTCCTTGAGTTCCTACGTACTGACTTTTCCTTTGTTTTAAAAGTACAAATTTACAAGAATTAACTCCAGGACGACCTTCATTTTACACATATGTAACGATTAAGGTTACCTGTAGTAGACCGAAAGTAAATTATTTTACTAGAAAGTCCCAAGATTTCTATTCTGTACTCTTCGATAGTAACTCGAAAGTTTTCACATGTTACTGAGCTAAAATTTAGTCTACTTTTAAAAGTAAAGTCTAGTTTGGTCATTTTTAGACCTCTCTCCGGTCTTTTCTTTTCATTGTTTCGAGTTTGTATACTCGTCTTCATTAATTAGTGTTTCAACTCTAGGTCTTTTTTTGTCACTTTTCAGTAAACGGAGACAGATATCAGAGGTCAGTTTGAGAAAAATGGGCGAGACTCCATTTACACATATGGTCACCAAGGGTCCGTACTTGGTGTTTGGAGACCCACCGTTCCGAGTCTTAATAATTCTCTTCAGTTTCTTCGGTGTACTCGTTGTCTACAATTGACCCCGACTGATTTGTTATACAGAGGGTGTTTATCTTTTGTGGTAAAATTTTAATGTAAATCTATGACTAAAGTTTCGTAATGACTAGTATCTTTAAGAGAAAGGAATCCACCAAAAAGTTTGTCTGTGATTACCGTTCTAATGTGAGTCCCAACCCGTGACCCCTTTTACTATACACCTAAAGAAATTTAAATGAAAATATTTTCCTATTATATGTATGTACACTAAAAAATGTAATATTGTAATCTTTAGTAACAAGACGTGTAAAAATAGCTGTTAGGTCTTTCGTAAACGTGCAAGAAGTACAAGTGAACCTCTTCCGTCACCGGGGGTGAGGTCGCGAGGACGGACCTTCTGGGGTGCCTGCCTCCTCGGACCACCCGACGTCAGGTACCCCAGCGGTTCTCAGCCTACGCTGACTCGTTGAAGGGAAAGTGAAAAGCGAAAGTACGTAACTTCCTTTACCGTTGGGTGAGGTCACAAGAACGGACCTCTTAGGGTACCTACCTCCTCGGACCACCCGACGTCAGGTACCCCAGCGGTTCTCAGCCTACGCTGACTCGTTGAAGGGAAAGTGAAAAGCGAAAGTACGTAACTTCCTTTACCGTTGGGTGAGGTCACAAGAACGGACCTCTTAGGGTNATATGTATGTACACTAAAAAATGTAATATTGTAATCTTTAGTAACAAGATGTGTAAAAATAGCTGTTAGGTCTTTCGTAAACGTGCAAGAAGTACAAGTGAACCTCTTCCGTCACCGGGGGTGAGGTCGCGAGAACGGACCTTTTGGGGTGCCTACCTCCTCGGACCACCCGACGTCAGGTACCCCAGCGGTTCTCAGCCTACGCTGACTCGTTGAAGGGAAAGTGAAAAGCGAAAGTACGTAACTTCCTTTACCGTTGGGTGAGGTCACAAGAACGGACCTCTTAGGGTCCCTGCCCCCTAAGGTCACGAAGAATTAGGAGTATCCAATCGTGTTGGACTTTCTTAGATTAGATTTAGAAAGGACGAAGTTAAAATGGACTCGAATTATAAAATAAGGAAAGACTTCAATGTTCTACGAATGATATCGAGAAGTATATCGGTTACTGACAGTAATCGATAAAGTGTGTGGATAAGAACTCCGATTTATTGGGTTTATCTCAACGTAGAGTTATAGATATAACGATAAGAAATCTTGTGGTGTCGGGTTATATGAAAGACGTTACTACCTTTACAAGATATAGATACAACAGGTTTATGTCATCTTTGGTCAGTGTACACTGTTGACTAGTAAATTTTAAATCGGTTACTCTCACTCCTTGACTTAAAAATTTAAAATTAATTAAATATAAGTTTAAATTTATTTGTGTACAGTGATCTCCGATCGTATATATACTATGTCGAGTCTGTCGTAATTAAAGGATTAACAGATTAAAGTAATATCATAGGGGTCTTACGTCTTTTATCGGGTTACTCCTGGATCAACTAAGACTTTCGACTCAATAAGATAAAATGTGTATCGTCGTGGTACTACGGTCACGTTACTGTACCCTCGTATAATCGAAATGTTTGTTTCTACTTATTTTATATTTGTAATGGGACCGGATTATATTTTTCCGGACCTATTTTCTCACACCGAGGTCTTTTTCAATCGATACAAGAACCTTTTATTATATAGGTTTCCGGAGTCTTCAAGTCCAAATATCCGTTTCTGGCGGTAATTGACATAGAATTTACAGAATTAAACCATTGTTAGTCGAAACAACGGATCATAGTCCTTCCCTATAAACTATGAATCGAGAAAAAAGAATGTATGAATAAGTTTTTATCATTTCTTAAATAGAAGAACTCTAAGAAAAAGAAAGAAATTCACTTAATTAGACTTACCTAAGGAGTGACTCAACGGGTTTCTGACTGGTGACACCTCAAAGTAAGTCGATTATTTACGAGAATACAACTGTGATTTAGTAATTTTTAGAGTAACGGTTGATCCATACTTGGTGAATTACCATTAGATTAAATTTGGTATAAAAAGGTCCTTAATTCTGTACCTTGGTTTAGACATTAAATAAAATTATCTTTAACGAATCGAGAAAATTTCAAAGAACTTCTTGTGAGATTTTACTATACTCTAGGTGAGGGGTTTGATTTTATCGAATTTGTATGGTATAAAGTATGATTAGTAGTTCCTCTATTAATCAAAATAAAATAAAGAGAAAATAAAGAAAAAAAAAAGAACAGGTCATCACAGTGTAAGGAAGTCAAATATGACTACGTAGAACACTACATACTACTCACTTAAACTAACATACTATTATGGACTTAAAGAATCAAAAAAACCAAGGAATTTTAAGACAACAATTTTGTATGATTCTAAATTATAGATATGTAACAAAGGTCGGGGACTTTCCGTAATTATAAGAGGATATAATTTATCTGGAATAGAACTTTGTGAATTCTCATGGGGGAAATAATTGAAATACTTTCTTTATTGTTATAATACTGCACCATGAGTTTGAAGGTAAGCATAATAGATTTGAGGTAAGAGTGTAAAAAACAAAAAACTTTAGTTATTTTGTCACCTTTATAGTAATTTTAAAATGACGTAACTTATTATTAAGATTTTACAAGATGAAAGTTCTATATTTAAAATATCTGATGATCATTGATTGTAAACGAATCGTGAAATTCCCACCGTTTTAGAGTCAGCCAGAAGTGTGCTAGGGTTCACGAGAGTGACAGTTAAAAGTATTACGTTTTGACGTCAAATCGTCAGTCAATCGAAGAGATTCTTTTGTACATTTAAGTCTAGCTCTCGTTATGAAACGTACAACACAGGTTACCTAGAACCAAATGATATGTTCTCCTTTGTTACTCATGGTGTGTGAGAAGAGTATTTGAGTTTTTCGTGTAATAGTATAAATTTCGAATCTATTCGGGACATGAAATAAAAAAATTTTAGACAAATTGACAAAATTAGGTTTGTAAAGGGTTTAGGTACCTCGGTCTCTCCAAAAAAAAAAAAAAAAAAAAAAAAAAAATTGTTTTGGTAAATAGTAAAATGTCTTATGTGAAACCTTTTTTATGACTCGGTTCTTTTGTAGTTTTTACTAGTTTTTAATCCACTGGTTTTTTTGAGGGGTACATTGTCAAGTCAAGTCAAGTCAGTGTGTCAGTACAGGTTGAGAAATGTTGAAGTACCTGACGTCGTGAGGTCCGGAGAGACAGGTAGTGGTTGAGGGTCTTGAATGAGTTTGAGTACAGGTAGCACAGCCACTACGGTAGGTTGGTAGAGTAGGAGACAGTAGGTGAAGAAGAGGAAGGAAGTTAGAAAGGGTCGTAGTCCCAGAAAAGGTTTCCCAGTCCAAGAAGTGTAGTCCACCGGTTTTATAACCTCAAAGTCGAAGTCGTAGTCACGAAGGTTACATATGAGTCCTGACTAAAGGAAATCCTATCTGACCAACCTAGAGGAACGTCAGGTTCCCTGAGAGTTCTCAGAAGAGGTTGTGGTGTCAAGTTTTCGTAGTAAGAAACCACGAGTCGAAAGAAATATCAGGTTGAGAGTGTAAGTATATACTGATGACCTTTTTGGTGTCGAAACTGATCTACCTGGAAACAACCTTTTCATTACGGAGACGACAAATTATAAGACGGATCCAATCAGTATCGTAAAGAAGGTTCCTCGTTCGTATAAATTAAAGTACAGACGTCAGTGGTAGACGTCATAAAAACATCGGGTTCTTTTATTTCGGACGGTGAAAAAAGTGACAAAGGGGTGGATAAACGGTACTTCTCTACCCTGGTCTACGGTACTAGAATCAAAAGACTTACAACTCAAAATTCGGTTGAAAAAGTGAGAGGAGAAAGTGAAAGTAATTCTTCGAGAAGTCAAGAAGTGAAAGACGCTATTCCCACCATAGTAGACGTACAGACCTCAATAACTATAAAGAGGGTGGTTAGAACTACCATCGAATACGAAGTAGGTCGGGCCGTAAAGTGTACTACATGAGACGTATATTCAATTTATTCATCCCACTGTTATATATCGGAACTGCATGAGGAAAGGATTAAACCTTGATCAGAAAACAAGGTACAGGCCAAGATTGACAACTAAGAACTGGACGTATGTCTAAAGAGTCCTCCGTCCATTCCACCAGCCCATAAGGGTAGAGAAAGTCTTAAAAGGTCAAACAATACTAGGTGTGTCAGTTCCGAAACCGTATCAGTTACTTCGTCTTCATTTACAAAAAGACCTTGAGAACGAAAAAACTACTAGGTAGCCTACAACCGTTAAACTAGAGATCAAGGAGACGGAAAAGTTAGGTCGAACTTATAGACTTTCAAGTACCAAGTGCATGACAACTTCGGACCGAACCTCCTAAAACTCGTAATGAAACTATCGCATTGTGAGGTACATTGGGTGAGAGATTTATAAGAGGAGGGATTTACGGGAGAAGAGATTTTTGGGACTCAATGATACAGACACAACATGGACACCGGTCTCACATTCCCATTTTGACATCGACAGAATTACGAATTGGTTCTTCGTAATGTTATACACAAACAAGGATTTCACTTTCAACGAGTTAGTACAGACTGAGAAACACTGGGGTACCTGAAATATCAGGTACCTTAAGAAGTCCAGTCTTATGACCTCACGTATCGTAAAGGGAAGAGGTCCCCTAGGAGGGTTTGGTCCTTAGTTTGACTCCAGAGGGAGTTCGTCCGTATAAGAAATGGTCGATTCGGTGTTCCCTTGGGGTTTATGACCGTACCCATCGGATAGGGAAGAGGTCTCGAAGAAGGACTGGGTCCTTGACTTGGTCCCAGAGGACGTAACGTCCGTCTAAGAAATGATTGACTCGATGGTCCCTTCGGGAACAAGGATTTCTACTTCCGGTTTTCGATTGTACCCCAATATTAATGCATTCATTACAGAGGGTAGAACGTATGACCAGACCGTCTAGAAGAGGAATTCAGACGTAAAGGTTTCCAGGTCCGTAAAAAATTCGGATCTCTCGACTTGCGGAGATTACAGGGATCCTCAAAGAGTATTCCTTTCTGAGACGAAGTTCCTCTTGGTTGTCTGTAGAGTGAAGAAGATCCGGGAGTCGGAACATGAAAGGGGTGGGAAAGTAATTGAAGTATTTAACCAGGTTAATCATATGAACAGTATTTTCTATTTGAGTCATTATTTCAAATTCTATTTGAGTTCTGTACAGTGAAAGATTTAGTCTTTATGTTTTCTTTTTTTTTTTTCATTGTCTCTCGGTTGTTTACAGTGTAGGAAAGTTCTCTTCGAAAATTCTTTTCGTTCCACTTCCCGTCGACCCCATTAGACCTTCGACCGGGTCTTACGAATACGAATTCTTGTCCGTATAGGATTTCCCTTACTGGTAGTGGTGGTTAATCTCTTAGTGAGGTCGGAACGGGGAGTGGGTGAAGTAGAGTTGAAGTTAAAAACAAAGAGAAGTACTCATCTTAACATAGTCCTCTTTATTTTGGAAACTTAGACGGTCTTTGTAAAGTAGTCCCGTTAGAAACGTCAGTCGTTCTCTGATGGATTTAGAACGAAAGTTAAACACCATAATCGTGGAAACAAAGTACCCCAGTCGGAAACGGGGACGACTGGAGAGAAGGACTGTCCGGGGAGGACGTACCGGGACTTAAAGGGACGTAAGTCTTTGAAACAAGTAACAAACTCCGGACCAAGTCAAGGGTCAATTTTAATCAGAAAGGGAGGAGACAGAGGGAGGGGACATAGATATTCGGGGTGAAAAGAGACCTTTCGACTTATTTCCCGACCTGGTCAACTCACCAGGGGTTTTGTTATTAGGTATTTCCCTCAAATGTGACCTTATTTTACCATGGTACCATCGTGTACTTAACTAGAACGAGTAGTTTCGACTACTATGTGAACTTGTTGTTTTTTTAAGACCGACCATTATTAGGAGAGAGTCGATTTATTTACAAAATTTTTTATAAAAAATTTGTACACAAAATTCCTGTAGTTTAATGATCTAAAGGACACTAAGGGTTGACCGGACCAGACCCAGACAAAACAATGTCAGGTTGGTGTTACATTAATCAACGTATAGACGGACACAGTAAAAATATACACATAAGGGGTCTTAAATTCGTGTTACGAAACGTGTATAATCCACAATTTATTTTCAGACCATCTGACTTACTTGACCATCAGAAAGAGGGAAGGTTAACATCCGATACAGGATTTTCTTTGACCTTTTTTTCCGATCTTTAAAGGAGGTCATGTGAATCGATAAATCAATGGAATTGAGAGGGTTCCGAACTTTTTTCGGTTTTTCGTTTGACTCTCTATTTGGTCAAGGGAAATATACGGACTAAACACAGATGGATTCTCTGTGACGATACACCCTCTTCCTTCATCTCTCTCCAGTAAATTGTCTCAACTACTTTACGTGTCGAAAGGATAAGGAGGGTACAACTTATAACTGATTTACCAAAGAAATAAACAAAATATTAAAAGATTTGGTAATGTGTGTGAGTGTGGGTTACGGTTATGTTTATTAAAGTAAACAAGTGAAAACTCCAAACGGTGGTCTGAGAAATGGAGGTAATTGCGTCCCTTTACTTTCCACTTATCGGTTGTATTATTTAACCAGATCTTCGGTTTAGTAGGTAGACCAATAAAGAAGGTCGTAAGAATGAGACAACGGTGGAGTAGTATGTATTTGTAGGTATATGTGTATGTGTGGGTCTACTTTGGTACTGTACTTTATTTAAGTAGAGATAATGTGTCTTTTAAGTAAAGACAATCCGAAGAATATTATACAAGAAACTTGAACCGGTCTGGATTTAAGATAGAGTAGATATTTTGTCTTAATTAAGAACAGAATAAGGAAATAGGAGGGTTCAAAAACTCCAAGTTCTCCCGAACATACACACTCGAAATTCAGTTTTTGGGTTATATTTTTTTAATAACAATTAAAAATGGAGGTTTTTAAGTAGTCTTAGTGTCATTATTTGGTCGACGAATTGGCTTCATTTTCTTCGTTCGTTTGTTTGGTTTGTGATATTGAATAATTTTATAAATCGACATTTATGGGTTGAGTTCGTAGTGGAACAGACCTCTAGGTAGGGACTGAGAGGTGGGGTATAGTGAGGAAGAAGACTGTTTTGTATGAACAAGGATGACCACAACGGAGACGTAGTACATCGATGAGCAAACAACGTGTATGTGGTCCCTTATATTAATAAACAAACAGACAGTGAAGTAGTCTGACGTTCGAGTAATTCCCGACCTCGTTATATGACATTTGTGTTGGGACTGAAGCGACACTGGTCTTGTTTTTAGGAGGACGTCCATACAATCTTCCACTCTCCTCATCTTTTGGAGGACTGAACGTGAGAATAGAGTCGGGACGTGGAGTGGTTACGGTACTAGAACCTGTTTAGGGAAAAGAAGATACTGTATCGTTGTAGTCTGATTTAGTTCAAACGGTTGACGACGGGGTGTCCGGGTCACGTCGGGGCTCTGTACCAAAAGTGGGACGTATCAAAACCGTAGGTATAACAATTTTCTTTGAAGTTAATGAATACTTGTAAGTCTATGTCTTTCATAGTGTACCCTAATCTTAAAAGTCGAAGAGAAATTTTACTATACTGGAGTGTCGTGACCCAACATTGAGGGATTTCGTTTTCGACCACCTCGACCGACCACCGAACGATTCTGTCTGATCCTCGACAGATGTGTGGTGTCTGGGATAATGAATGACAAATGAGAACCGGGTCGGTGAGTAAATTTAATGAACGGAGTTAGAAATGTAATTAAACTAATCTCAAAAGATTCACGTACAATCGAGAATATTGTGGTAAGAACCCCAGATCCTTAGGAGAGGGTCCGTCTGTGTGTTCGTGTACGTGTAAAGAATGGTCCCTCTGTTCTTCGAGACTCCAGAAGTATGATGTCGATAGTATGATGAGAGGTCGGAGGGAAATCCGATTACAGGGAACCATTAATTACTTACTTTCCTTCCCTGTAGTTTGTCTCCCTTTTTTGTCCTTCAGTCTCCTGCTCTCCCTTCAAAATCGATGTTTATCACAATGGTCTCCATAGTACTATGGTACACTCCTTCTAATCTATCAAAATGTCTCGGTCTAAAAGGTATGTCGTTTCGTTAGTAAAACAGACACTAGAACCTTTGTATGTATTATCGACTACACTTTTTGTCCTCCAATTAGCAGGTTTTAATAACACCGAAACCCACAGCGAGGGTGACCCCAAGAGAGGGAAGACGAGGGGTACCGGGAGAACGTTCCTTGACGTTGATCGTTAAACCTTAAATGTGTGGAAGTGTCTACCCAACGGGGGTAGACATCGTATAGGTATTGGAGGGTCCCGTTTCGACGGTAATGAATGTCATATTAGTCACCGTGTCGCCCACGTCTCTCCTCTCTCGATCCATGTATAATGATTCTTCGGACTACTCAGGTTGTATGACGAACAGAGATTGTTCATCACGGGGTCCTTTAAATTATATGGTGTAGAGTTACACGTACCGTATGTAGACGATATTGGTACACCACAAACTAACCTGTTAAGTTGTTGTTGGGTCGGACGTAAAAGAGAGGTCGAAGGAAATATGAGACTGATCTATTCAATCTCGTATCTCTGGTCGTTTTTGAGACGGAAGTCAGTTGACGAATGTCTTGGTAGACATAGAAGTTTAAGGGTCCAAAAGAAAGAAACGGTTTCGAAGTTCAACCATTGACTTTTTTCTTTTTTTTTCCAAATAATTTGTACGACGTATAATCATAGGAATAGGATACCGTACCATAAAACTCTGATTAGTTAGTCGATTACTATTTGTCTTTTCAGAATAAAATATTTATAATCATAATCTTAGATACGAGAACCCAACTCTCTAAAATCATTCTTTGAGTTATCATTCGTGTTTAACGGTTGATGAGGTGAGAGAGGGTTTTATAAGTTTCGTTAGATTCACGTTAAAGTCAGTCAAAGAGGTAGAGTACTTATAAAAAGAGTTTCCACTTCCCAGACCCTTCTATTCTACCCAGTATCGTTTAGATAATTGGTGTAGATTTTTCGTGAATTTCATCTCAATCGCACATGTGTGATTACTTTTAAAATCGGTGTGGAAAAAAAGATATATCTCTTATCACAAGTAGGTGTAGGTCTTACACCCTATTACATATGTACGGATCTTAAGTTCTTTCGACTTAAGATCAAGACCGAAATGTTAAATCTTAACACTGGGAGACATTTAGAGAGAGATCTAAAGGAGTTGACGTTTTATTTTCTACTTTATTGGAGATTTAATGACAAATAGTTTAAAATTATACAAGTACTTGTTGAGATCAAATCTGACATTGACTGTAAGACGTCAAAATTGTTCAAGAGTCTGTTACAACCATTGATAACCAGGTCCCTGGTGTGACATTCTCATTCTACGATTTCGTGATCAAGAATTTAAACCGACGTGTAATCTATTGGACACCTCACATTTTTTATATAGTCATAGACCACGGTAGGGGTCCAGACCAAATTACCGAATAGTTGTCGATACAAACCGATACCCCTCAAAAAATTCGAGGAGTTCACTAATATTTCTAAGGGTTTAAGACTCTTGAAGTGAGATAAGGAATTTTCAGATTTTAATTCTAGAAATAAAAAGCAACAATGACAAATCAACAACGACAAGTCAGTGATTCAGCACAGGTTGACAGACGTTGGGGTACCTGACGTCGTGTGGCCCGAAGGGACAGGAAGTGGTAGAGGGGCTCAAACGAGTTTGAGTACAGGTAACTCCACCACTACTGTAGGTTGGTAAAGTCGGTGACAACGAAGGAAGATGATGACGGGAATTAGAAAGAGTCGTAGTTCCAGAAAGAGTTACTCAGTCGAGAAACGTGGTTCATCGGTTTCATAACCTCGGAAGTCGATGTCGTAGTCAGGGAGGTTACTTATAAGTCCCAACTAAAGGAAATCCTAACTGACCAAACTAGAGGAACATCAGGTTCCCTGAGAGTTCTCAGAAGAGGTTGTGGTGTCAATCTTTCGTAGTTAAGAAACCGTGAGTCGGAAGAAATAAAAAATTCGAGATAAGGAACTTGTAGATTTTTCTACTGGAAATCAAAAAGTTAGTGTAATATAAACATGTCACTTTAAGGACTACAGATAATAGAGTACCGTTGAGTTTCTCTATACGTCCCGTTTTCGATAATTGAGACTCAATGTTTTCTCTATTGGTTTGTGGGTTCTTAGTCCACTGAACGGATTACCATATGTCGATTACAGTCTGGAAGACGATGATCTTGTGTCTCAAAGACTATGGGTTGGACACGGAAGAGGTCTGACGAAACGTGACTGAGCATATCTACTTATTACTGTTCGTTTTTCTTTTTCTCTAGTATCGAAAAGACGGGTTTTAGGGTGTTCTTACTATGTTTACCTCTACATTCCCTCTTTATGTACGTTGATACTTTTGTTAATTTACATATAAACCACTTCCTCGATGGACCGACGAGACCTACGTCTTATTCCCACGATTCCGACATTGTCGTCCTGGTCGGTAATCCGTTGTTCACTCGTGTCACTCTACCTAATTGAGTCATGAACTTTATACTATTACATGACCCCTTCACGGTATTAACTAGGATCGTTCTCTGGTCCTTCAGACGGTAAACTATTTTGATTATTAAATGACCTTGAACAATTCTATCGGTAGGGTAAACTTGTGTAAACGTTTTGGATGTGTCTTTGTTTTGTTTGAATTCTCAAGACCGTAATCTTAATTCCATTTCCACTAGTAATTAAATTTCTTTTATCCTCCACCTTTCCTCCCTTCACTATAAAAATCACGAATGATACGTAGTCAGTAAACATTTCTAATAGACCAGAATAATATTAAACATTCCGTCTAAAACAATGAGGGTGAATTGTTTGTTCTTTCTACTCAGTGTCTCAAACTGAAAATATGGTTCAATGTGTAGTTACAGGTTCGACCCAAATTCGGATTTAGAGAGACTAAAGTTAGGGAAGTGTAGGAAAGGTATGACTAAAGATAGTGGTTTAATTTGTAAAAGTCCATTTGTTGGTAAGAAGGGATTTTAGAAGTAGAACAGCTACATGGTCCCTGTATTACGATACTATTATAATATCGAGAACCAAGGACAACGAGGTTTCCTCTTACCTTTGTGATGAATACCCATCTGTCAAACCGTCTTTTTGTTTTTGAAAGTAACTGGAAAATCGGAGAACTAAAACGTTTCCACTTAGGAGTTTAAGAAAAGTTGTCACCAACGTTCCATCATCGGAATTCAGTCTAGACGGGACGTCTGTACAAATTGATTTTATATATGGTGACTGAGAGGATAATAAAAATTCTAGAACCTAAAACTGTTTAAATTTTCGTTCTCATAAAATTATTCATTAATAGTGTAACTTTACATTTAAAGACCATAGAAAGTTTTACAACCTTCTCATTTTTTGTTACCGTGGTCAAGAGGACCATATTAATTGACTTCGACTCAGTGGTTCGAGTACGTGGTGTCAGGATAGAAATCAACAATATACATAGTCTACTGTTAACAGAAGTGTTAATTCTACTTATAAAGAATGTGGACTAAGATAGTTTCCGACTTATTACTCTCTATGGGATCCTTCAGGTGAGCATATAAAGTTCTTTTTAACTTTTGATGTATGAAAAAGAATATAGATGAAGTAGGGTGTGTAAGTATAAATTGTCTAAGGTTTCCATAGACTCCAACATTTAGGACGAAAAATCTTAATCCATCCAACTGTGGACATTTTCTTACTTTGATCTTGTGAAAGATTGTGGTATGTGTTTTTATTTGAGTTTTACCTAATGTCGAGATTTACATTCTGGTCTTAGATATTTTGGGAATCTCCTTTTGTATCCGTCTTGTGAGAGACAGTATTTAGTTCGTTCTAAGAGATACTGGGTGGAGGGTTTCATTACCTTTATTTTTGTTTTTATTTGTATTAATTTGAATTTTGGATAACGTGTTATTTCCTTCGATATTCGTTCCACTTTTCCTTCAGAAATATTACTCTCTTTTATTATCGTTTGTTTTGTTAACTGTTTCTTAATTAGAGGTTTTATGTATTCGTCGAGTACGTCGAGTTATAGTCTTTTTACTCTCTCGGTTAGTTTTTCACCCGGTTTCTGGATTTGTCTGTAAAGAGGTTTCTTTTGTATGTCTACCGATTATTTGTGTTCTTTTCTACGAGTTGTACTGAGTAATAGTCTCTTTACGTTTTGTTTTTAGTGTCACTCCATGATATAGTCCGGTCAGTCTTACCGGTGGTAGTTTTTCAGATGTTTACTATTTATGACCTCTCCTACACCTCCTTTCCCTTGGGAGAATGTGACAACCACCCTTGTATTTGATCATGTCGGTGATCCCTCTTGTCATACCTCTCAGGAAGTTTTTTAACCTTGATCTTGACGGCAGTAAGTCAAATCAAGTCAAGTCAGTAAGTCAGTACAGATTGAGAAACGTTGGGGTACCTGACGTCGTGAGGTCCAAGGGGACAGGTAGTGGTTGACGACCTTAAATGAGTTTGAGTACAGGTAACTCAGCGACTACGGTAGGTTGTGAGAGTAGGAGACAGCAGGCGAAGAGGATGGAAGTTAGAAAGGGTCATAGTCCCAAAAAAGGTTACTCAGTCAAGAAGCGTAGTTCACCGGTTTCATAACCTCAAAGTCGAAGTTATAGTCAGGAAGGTTCCTTGTCAGTCCTGACTAGATGAAATCCTACCTGACGAACCTAGAGGAACGTAAGGTTCCCTGAGAGTTCTCAGAAGAGGTTGTGGTGTCAAGTTTTCGTAGTAAAGAAACCACGAGTCTCAAGAAATATCAGGTTGAGAGTGTAGGTTTGTACTGATGACCTTTTTGGTATCGAAACTGATCTACCTGGAACAACCCGAAGGGACCACCGACTCTCCAATTTCACAGACGGACGTTACGCCCCCTGGTCCCAAGTTAGGGACCTATCCCTTCTAGGGGACCTCTTCCTTTACCGTTGGGTGAGGTTACAAGAACGGACCTCTTAGAGCACCTGCCTCCTCGGACCATCCGATGTCAGGTGCCCCAACGTTTCTCAACCTGTACTGACTCACTGAAGTAAAAGTGAAAGTGGAAACAATCATTTCATTACATAGACGAAAAATTATACGACGGATCCAACCAGTATCGTAAAGAAGGTTCCTCGTTCGTAGAAAATTAAAGTACCGACGTCAGTGGTAGACGTCACTAAAACCTCGGGGTTTTTTATTTCAGACGGTGACAAAGGTGACAAAGGGGTAGATAAACGGTACTTCACTACCCTGGTCTACGGTACTAGAAGTAAAAGACTTACAACTCGAAATTTGGTTGAAAAAGTGAGAGGAGAAAGTGAAAGTAGTTCTCCGACAAATCAAGGAGAAGTGAAAGACGGTATTCCCACCACAGTACACGTATAGACTCCAATTACTATAAAGAGGACCGTTGGAACTAAGGTCGGACACGAAGTGGGTCGGGTCACAAAGAGTACTACATGAGACGTATCTTCAATTTATTCGTCCCACTGTTATATGTCGGAACTGTGTGAGGAAAAGGATAAACCTTGGTCAGACAACAAGGTGCAGGTCAAGATTGACAACGAAGGACTGGAGGTATATCCAAAGAGTTCTCCGTCCAGTCCACCAGACCATAAGGGTAGAGAAAGTCTTAAAAGGTGTCAAATAACACTAGGTGTGTCAGTTTCCGAAACCGTATCAGTTATTCGTCTTTATCTACAAAAAGACCTTGAGAGAACGAAAAACGTAATAGGTCACCTACGACCGTTAAACTAGAGACCAAGGAGACGGAAAAGATTTTGGTCGAACTTGTAGACCTTCAAGTGTCAAGTACATAACGATTTCGGACCGAACCTCTTAAAACTCGTAATGAAATGATCACACACTCTACTCACGTTAACACACCATCAAACTCGTAAGAAACCGTAACGGAAAGAAACCCAAACCTCACTTCTCACTTGAAGAGGTCACGACACCGGTGACGACTCCAAAGGTTTAAACGACCGTATAACTCACGTCGTGAAAATGTCGTAGTAGAAAATCCTAAACTTTGTCGAGTTGACCTTAAGGTAGTGGCGGTGATCGAAACAAGTATCACTACTTCCGGGTGAACTGCAGTGTAAGGTCCTACAGACCGAGATCCACTCACTAGTGTGGTAGTACTATAGACCCAGTACTTCTAAAAAAACATGTCAAAAAGACACATAAGAACGGTGGAGAATTATAGAAGACGAAGACAATCCCGGTATGGTAAAGACAGAAAATAACTCAGGTAGAAACGTACTTTACAAGGGAACCATAGAGATTAAAAGTTCACTAGGGATCAGAAAGGGTAAGATAACGAAAGGAGTTAAAAAAACGTGACTAGTGACTCCTTCGGAAAGAAAAGAGAGTAACGATAAGAAACCTTGGGACGAAAGTTTACCCATATAGAGAGGAAAAGAGGAAACGAAAAGCGAAGAGAAGAATGTTGGGTCGTTAGGGTAACGACCCGTACGTGTAGTTCCTTTGGTATTAACTTTCTCTGTATGCATGGGGTCACAAGTAATGTCGTGACAAATGTTATCGATCTTGTACCTTCGTTGGATCTATAGGTAGTCGTCTACTTACCTATTCCTTCAACACCATGTATATGTGTTACCTTATATTGAGTCGGATTTTTTTTGATACGTAAACTCAGTCAAGATTACTCCACCTACTTTGACCTCGGATAATATGTTTCACTTCTTTCAGTCTTTCTCTTTGTGGTTATGTCATATAATTGTACATATACGCCTTAAATCTTTCTGCCATTGTTACTGGGATATACGTTCTGTCGTTTCTCTGTGTCTACATTTCTGTGTGTGAAAACCTGATCCACCCTCTTCCACTCCCACCCTACCAAACTCTCTAATCGTAACTTTGTGTATATGACGGTATATCTTTTGTCTACTGATCACGTTCAAGTTACGTAATTCGTCCCGTGAGTTTCGACCACAAGACCCTGTTGGGTCTCCCTAACCCACCCCTCCCTCGACCCTCCTCCGAAGTCCTATCCCCCGGTGTACACGTGGACACCGACTAAGTTCAGTTGCATACCGTTTTTGGTGGTGTTATAACATTTCATTTATAGGAGGTTAATTTTATTTATCTAGTAAATTTTTTTTTTTTTTTTGTGGTTCATCCATCTAACTTTTTCGGTTTACGATTTTTGAAGATGGATTATTAAGTTTTCCGAAAGAATTTCCCTTAGATTAATATTAACATGATGTCTCTCAATCTACTTACAGACACAAGTGTACACCTTGTCTTCTCCTGTCCTTCCACTGTCGTCGAACCTCTTCGAACGGCGTTCTAGAGGTTTACACTGAACTCTTTTGGTCTTGTCTCAAATTCTGTCGTTTGTGGAGGGTCTTACGTTAAACTTCTCGTAGTGTACAAGGGGTCCTTAAGGGTCTAAACACCACCTACGTAAGGAGACCAATATTACCCACACTATCACTCCAAATGATGATCTTAAAGTCACGTTTTCCCTTTATACCGGGATTGTGGACCTCTTGACCCCTTTTGACCAAATCATACTTATATCTCATGTTACTTTGGACAAACCAAGATGTATCAAGAATAAAGAACTTTACGGAGTTAGGACAAATACATTTTTTTTTTTTTTCGATTATTATTATTTAAAATTTTACTAATTTTATTACTTATCACTATCTACACACTGTACATCGATACTAAAGAACTGTCCACAATTCCAAAGAGGTTCGTTTATTAGTTTTATAAATTCTTGACTTTCCCTTTAATCAAAAATACCTTGTTTTCACACGAGGTTCATTTGTAAACTTGGACATATCCAACATACTAAGTAAATAGAAACCGGGGATATATCAGTCTCGTGTCTACGAAGTGTACATTATCGTCGATCGATTAAAACACGTGAATTTTACTTTTTCCAAAAATTTTAATAGTACTCTCTATAGAATCTTGATTCTAACGAAAAGTCTTTTGATATCGGTGTTCAGATCTTTCTGTCCAGTCCCCTAAGGACTTTATAGGGGTTGTTAAAGATTAATGGTGATTTTCTCTACACCCACGACCCTCTTATTCGTTTCAAGAAGTAACAAATTCTTCAATCGTGACTACGATCCGTGAAGAACAGAGTATGTTAGGAGTTGTTGGGATGTTATACTTATAATAAGGTAAATATTTTATGATGTACCATTTCTGGAAACACCAGGAGAAGATGGACTTTTGTATTTACAACATAAACGTTACGGTTCTCGTTTGGTATCTTTTTTCTATGCTTTCCGTCTTAAGTCGAGTACTGGTAGTGATTTCTTTAGTTGACAAGGAAGAAGAAGAAACGAGAAAACCATGTATGTATAACCGGTTTCGTTATTAATGACTATTTCTCGAAGTTTCAGTAGGAAACCGTGTTGTCTAGTTGTTATTGTAGACACATTTGCATTATAGTGTTGTATTTGTGAGTTCCGGTGTCTTTTCTTTTATTACGACAAACCAAACCAAAGTAAATCCCCTCGAATATATAAAAGACTTGTTCGGCAAGAGAGATATTTTGAGTCGATCGTTTAGACGGAACGGATAATAGTAACACTCCTATTACATCGTTTGTCTACCTCCCAAAGTATGTTAAACGACTTGATTTATATTGTCCAAACCGACACTCATAGTTGAATAAAAATATAAGATAAACGTGATACAAACATTATCTACGTGTGTGTACTTATTTTTGTCTTTTAGACATATGTGCCATGTCGACCAAGCTATTATAAAAGTAATATCGTAGTGTATGAAGATTAATCTTCCGAAATATAAACCGGTGGTTCTTAAGACCGACGTCTTATCGAACACGTCGTGAGTTTATTGTTGTTGTTTTTTTTCCAAGTAGTTATGACATCCTTAAGAAGGTGTGGATATCGTGGTACATCCTGGTCCAAGCAATTTAATTATTACTAGATGATTTATTTTCTTTTTAACTTCTCGTGTACTTTTTTAAATCATGTACCTCGATTAAACCGGGTCTCCGGGGTTATCCTTATATAGATAGATCCTGTCTACTTTGAACCTTGTGATACAGTTATTATACTCATCCCTTTTAACTCGTAATAATTACAATTTACCACGAGTTAAGTCCTTCGAAGGTGTTCAGAGAATAGGAATAGATAGTCTCCCGTCTTTCTCACCTTTGGTATTAGTGTCATTTGATTGGTTTGATTAGTGTACCTAGTGTCAGATGAGATTGAGTCACTTTGTTATTCGGTACGGTACATCCCGGTGGGTTATACCTATCCAGTACCATCTCTCGAGACTGTTTTGTACCAGGTGACCTCTACCTTTACCGTTTGGTGAAGTCATAAGGACGGAACTCTCGGGGTACTTGTCATACTTTTCCGTTTTTCTATACTGTGAGGGGTCCATCCATCCACGGATTATACAATGATCTCTTCTCATCCTTCTATTGAGGTCTTTCTCACTTCTCTGTCTCGGTTTCGTTTTTGTTGTGGATTGACGTCTACACTGACCACTACCTTGATTTCAGGTTGCGACATTTCCTGTTATAACGTGTCCTTGGACGTTACAATTCAGGTGTTTAGTTCCATTTAACCTTCACCAGTTTATCCTCTATCGTTCTCACTTATGGTTATAAAATCCTTAGTCACTTGATTTCACCTGACCTTAACCGTTTAAATTAAGTCTACTGGTAATATAGATGATGATACCCGTTCTTAAGGAATTTCTTTACCGCATCGGGAGTATAAGTTGTTTTCTCAGGTTTTACGTCATGAACCCACGTTAGAGTTTTTACTGTCTTACTAGAGTCTAGCATAGGTTCCTTTTGGTAAGTTATAGTGTCATTAGGTTCAGATACGGGGTTGGTGATTACGACTTCTTCGACTTCAACTTACCAAGATACTTCTGCATATTCTGGAAGATCTTGATTGTGGTTCTTTTCTACAGGAAAAGTTATATCCCGTGACCTTACCTTTTAATCTTTCAGTCCTCTATCACCCTCATTGTACGTTCAAATGGGAACCTCATTTTTTACTTCGTCCAGTTTCCGATTATCTCATAACGGTTCTTTTGTGTGACCAGTGTCGTTTGTGGGAGAAAGTTGTTGTGTTCTCTACTGAGATGTACATCTGTAATTGTCTACCAGTTATGGTTTTAGTCCAACTAATATAAGAAACGTCGGTTTCTACCTCTTCGAGTTGTATCAGTCGTCTTTGTTCTGACCCTCGACTGAACTTGAGTCTAGTACTTGAGGAATAACGGTTTAAGTCTGAATTTGACTTATTTCATCCCTTTTGGTGATCTGGTAAGTCCATACTGGGTTTAGTTTAGGGAATGTTAATATGTCACCGTCACTGTCTGTCCAAGTTCCCTAATCTAGACTATCTCACGGACTTCTTGATACCTACCTCCAAGCACTGTAACATGTCCTCCGTCGTTAGTTTTGACACGGGTTCTTTTTGTTTACGTTTTTCCGTTTTGTCAACAGACTCCTCCGAAATGAAGACTCTTTCCTTCTCTTCTTTTTCCGTTTCCTGTTTTCCTTTCTATATAGGTAAACTTACGTTTTAAGGTTTCTTATCGTTCCTCTCTATTCTTTCGGAAGGAGTCACTAGTTACGTTTCTTTATCTCCTTTTGTTATCTTACCCTTTCTGATCTCTAGTGAAGTTCCTTTAATCTCTATGATTCCCTTGTGACGTACGTTTCTACCCGTGTTATTTCCTGTCTTTACCACACCTGGATTGTCTTCGTCTTCTATAATTCTTCACCATTCTTATGTGTCTGTTTGATATGTTTTTTCTAGAATTACTGGGTCTATTCGTACTACCACATAAGCGAGTGGATCTTGGTCTGTAGGACCTTACTTTCAGTTCACCCGGAATCCTTCGTAGTAATGTTCGTTTCCATCACCTCCACTACTTTAAGGTAAACTCTATAAAGTTCAAGATTTTCTACTACGACACTTTCACGACGTAAGTTATACGGTCGTTTAAACCTTTTGAGTCGTTACCGGTGTCCTGACCTCTCCAGTCAAGAGTAAGGTCAGGGTTTCCTCCCGTTACGGTTTCCTACAAGTTTGATGGCGTGTCGACATGACTAGAGTGTACGATCGTTTCTTTCCGAAGTTGTCATTAGGCTCTTGAAGGTCTACAAGTTTGACCTAAATCCTCTACGTCTCCTTGGTCTGTAGTTTAACGGTTATAGGTAACCTAGTATCTTTTTCGTTCTCAAGGTCTTTTTGCAGGTGAAGACGAAGTAACTGATACGGTTTCGGAAACTGACACACCTAGTGTTCTCTGACACCCTTTTGGAATGTCTCTACCCTTATGGTCTGATGGAATGGACTGAAGACTCTTTAGACTTGTTCAGTTCATCGGTGTCCATCTAGTTCAGTGCCTTGTTACCTGACCAAGGTGTAACCCTTTCCTTATGCAGTTCGGACATATAACAGTAGGACGAATAAATTGGATATACGTCTCATGTAGTACTCTTTACGACCCGACCTACTTCGTGTTCGACTTTCGTTCTAACGTCCCTCTTTGTAGGTATTGGAGTCTTTACGTCTACTGTGGTGGGAATACGGTCTTTCGTTTCTCTTTGATTTCTCGGAGAGACTACTTTCACTTTCTCCTTTCACTTTTTCAACCGAATTTTGAGTTGCAAGTCTTTTGCTTCTAGTACCGTAGACCAGGGTAGTGAAGTACCGTTTATCCACCCCTTTGTTACGTTTGTCACTCTCTGATAAAAGAACCGGAGGTTTTAGTGACGTCTACCACTGACGTCGGTACTTTAATTTATACGAACGAGGAACCTTCTTCTCGATACCGTTTGGATCTGTCGTATAATTTTTCGTCTCTGTAATGAACCGGTTGTTTAATGTAGATCAGTTTCGATACCAAAAAGGTCATCAGTACATACCTGCACTCTCGACCTGATATTTCTTTCGACTCGTGGCTTCTTGGCTACGAAAACTTGACACCACGTCCTCTTCTGTCGAACACGATTCGACTTCTGACACTTCGAACACGAACTCTTCTGACACCACGACCTCTTCTGACGAACCTGACGTTCCTCAGTTTGGTCAGTTAGGATTTCCTTTAATTAGGACTTATAAGTAACCTTTCCGACTACGATTTCGACTTCGAGGTTATGAATCCGATGGACTTCATGTCTTGACTGAGTAATCTTTTCTGGGACTACGACCCTTTCTAACTTCCGTCCTCCTCTTCCCCGTTGTCTCCAACTCCACCCACCTACCGTAGTAACTGGACTACCTGCACTCAAACTCGTACGAGGTCCTCAACCACTACCTGTCCCTCGGACCACACAACGTCAGGTACACCAGAGTTTATCAACCTGTGTTAACTCACTGACTTGACTATGATATACCTCACCTCTCCTTTATCACTCTTTTGTTGTATATCGGACTTGTATTTTGTTTTATTTTTGAATGAACTGTTTCAGTAGTAGTTTCGGTATCTTTTTTTTGTCATATAGATGACTCGAATACGGATAGAGAGATGTCGTTCTTAAATGAGAAGTCAATTAGTTATCAGACAGAAGAGAGAAATAACTTACATTTTGTGGAGACAACTAAGTCACACGTATTTCTGTTCTTAAAAAAAATGATATAAGTAGTTCAAGTAGTAGAATAATCGGGAGTTACTGTAGAAACAAATCCAAAAGAGATACATTGTAATGTTATAAAATATAAAAACTTTAGGAGAAGATTTTTTATAGGGAGGATCATTCATGACAAGAAAGTTAGTCATAATGATGGTTTTTTTAGTGACAAGTATAAGAAGTAGAAAGGAGTATAGAAGACCTAAGACATAAAGAAAAGTGAACGATGATTCTTAGGAGTACTCCCTAAAAAAAAGAAAAAATATTTAAGGGACTTATAGAAATTAACGAGTTAAAAGATTTTATCAGAAGTAACAGAAAGTAGAGACTAACAGAGAAGAACAGAAAGCCTGTATGTCAAACTCCCTTACCCCAATTTCTCTGTTATAAAATATTAATCTACTTCGTTACTTATAAAACCCCACCGACACCCGTAAACAAAATTTCTATATAAGGATCTCATACGTTCCGTTACTTACAAACTAAAATGACAAACAAGGGACCCTCTCAAACGAGAACCGGTGATTCAAAGAGGGAGATTTCATTCAAAACCCTGAACTCTCCCGAAACATAGAAAAGGTAGATTTTAGAGGTAAAAGTGGAGTTAGTCACCAAGAGTCCTGTAGACCCCCAGGGACTCTAATATTCTCTCAGTCAGTTCATTTTTGGTGAAAGTATATTTATTCCTTGACGGACATGTAACCTCAAAAGGTCTCATTATAGTGTTGTCTAACTTACGTATTCGTCTATACTCTTAGGTCGACAGTGACACGGTCTGTAATTTCCGAACGTTTTTACATTTTATTAAAGTGAAAGAGTGATTTATGAAAACAAAAACTATTGTCAATAAAAAGTATTTTTATACAATAAATACTATCAAACATTAACCAAATAAAAACCAAAAATTTTACTTAATTACTTATTCAATAGAATGAAATTGAAGATTATATCATTTATGATTATCTATATTGGGTGTATTTGTTTTCAAGAAAACCCCGGAAGTTATTAAAAATTCTGACAATTTCGTAGAACTTTAAATTTGTTTTTATTCTTGACGACTAAATCTATTTGAAAACCCGAATTGTCTCCATTTAATAAAAAAATTTAAATGAGTTCTATTTGATAAGTTTAATAAGGACTTTGTCAATAGGGGTCATCTCTAAGTATTCTCTGAACCAGAGTCTTAGACTGAGAAGGTAATTGAAAGACCTATTTTTCTTTCTTTCTGTCGTGATTCAGTACGGACTGAGAACGTTAGGGTACTTGACATCGGACGGTCCGAGGAGACAGGTACCCTAAGGGGTCCGTTCTTATGACCTTACCCAACGGTAAAGGAAGAGGTCCTCTTGAAGACCTATTGAAGATACTATTGTCAATCAACGAACTCATACAGTTCAAAAAGTAAATATTTCACTCCTGCTATCATTGTTGTCGAGTCGTCGCCACCGCCAAACCAGCGCTTCAGCACAGGCTGAGAACGTTGGGGCACCTGACATCGGACGGTCTGAGGAGACAGGTACCCTAAGAGGTCCGTTCTTATGACCTCACCCCACGGGTAAGGAAGAGGTCGTCTAGAACGACTAGATCCCTAACTTGGACGTAGAGGACGTAACATCCGTCTAAGAAATGGTTGACTGGATGTTCCCTTACGAATGATTTACAATCACTCATTGTCCTTAATAAGATTCACGAAGTATACACAATCAGTAAAGTCGGAGTATTGTTTTCTTGGGAGTGTGTGACGACTACCCTTACATTTAACCAGGTCGGTAATACCTCTTGTCATATATCCAAGGAGACTTTTGATTTTTCACGATGGTATCCTGGGACGTCAGGGTGAGAACTTATATAGGTCACTTTTGGTACTAAACTTTTCTATGTACGTGGAGTTCCAAGCATCGTCGTGATAAATGTTATCGTTCCCGTACCTTCGTTGGATTTTCTAGCAGTCGTCTCCTTACCTATTTCTTCTCACTGTGTATATATGTTACTTTATAATGAGTCGATATTCTTCCTTACTTTAACCCAGTAAACGTCGCTACACCTACTTGGGTCTCAGTATGTCTCACTTCATTCATTCTTTTTTTTTATTCATATCATATAATACCTATATACACCTTAGATCTTTTTTACCATGACTACTTGGATAAAAGTCCTGTCCTTATGTCTACGTCTAAATCTCTTACCTTGACATCTGTTCCCCTTTTCCCCTCCTCTCCCACCCTGCTTGACTCTCTGATCGTGACTGTACATGTGATGGTACACATTTTATCTATTGATCACCCTTCGACAATATTTCGTGTCCCTCGAGTCGAGTCACGAGACACTACTGAATCTCCCCACTTCATCCCCCACCCCACCCTCCCTCCGAGTTCTCCCTCTTCTATATACATATGTATATCGACTAAAAACGACAACATGTCGTCTTGATTGTTTGTAACATTTCGTTGACATGAGGTAAAAAAATTTTTTCATTTTTTTTTTACAAAATTTTCCTCAGTGTCTTTTAATTTGATTTTAATTTTTTACTCACACTTCAGTTCACCCGGAATCCTTCGTAATCATGTCTGTTTCGATCGCCCCGACTATCTTAAGGTCGACTCGACAAAGTTTAGGATTTTCTACTACGACACTTTCACGACGTGGGTTATACGGTCGTTTAAACCTTTTGAGTCGTTATTGGTATCCTAACGTTTTCCAGTCATAAGTAGGGTTAAGGTTTCTTTAAGTCACGATTTCTTACAAGTTTGATGACGTGTTGACATGAGTAAAGTGTACGATCGTTCCATTACGAGTTTTAGGTCCGATTAGGTTCCATTACGAGTTTTGATCCGAAACTATGGTGCACTTGGTTCTTGAAGGTCTACATGTTCGACCTAAATCTTGGTCTCCTTGGTCTCTAGTTTGACTTTTTTAGTTGACCTAGTATCTCTTTCCTTCCCTTTAGGTCTTTTTGTAGATGAAGACGAAGTACCTGATACGATTTCAGAAACCGACACACTTAGTGTTGTTTGATACCTTTTAGGAATTTCTCTACCCTTATGGTCTGGTAGAATGGACGGAGGACTCTTTGATATACATTTAGTTCTTCGTCGTCAATCTTGATCTGTTCCTTGTTGACGGACCAAGTTTAACCCTTTCCTCATGTCGTTCCGACATATAATAATGGGACAATTAAATTGAATATACGTCTCATGTAACACACTTTACGGTCCGACCTAATTAGTCTTCGACTTTAATTTTCTACGAATGAGGAACCTTCTTTTTCATACTGGTTGGATCTGTCGTATACTTTTCGTCTCTATAATGAAGCGGTTGTTTGCAGACAGATCAGTTCCGATACCAAAAAGGTCACCAGTACATACCTACACTCCCAACCTGACACTTCTTTCGACTCGTGACTTCTTAACTACGAAAACTGGACACCACAACCTCTTCTGAGAACTCTCAAGGAACCTGACGTTCCTCTAGGTTGGTCAGGTAAGACTTCCTCTAGTTGGGACCCTAAATAAACCTTCCTTACTACGATTTCGACTTTGAGATCATGAAACCGTTGGAGTACGTTTCTCAACTGAGTGACCTTTTCTGACTATGACCCTCCCTAACCCCTGTCCTCCTCTTCCCCTGTTGTCTCCTACTCTACCGACCTACCGTAGTGCCTGAGTTACCTGCACTCAGACTCACTTGAGGCCCTCAAACACTACCTGTCCCTCCGGACCACACGACACTAAGTACCCAGCGTTTCTCAGCCTGTGCTGACTTGCTTACTTGACTTAATTAGACTTGACTGGACTTTAGTTCTAACGGTCCTCTTTATAGTTGTTGGAGTCTATACGTCTATGGAGAGATTACCGGCTTTCACTTCTCCTTGATTTCTCGTAGGACTACTCCCACTTTCTCCTCTCACTTTTTTAATTGAATTTTGAGTTGTAAGTTTTTTACTTCTAGTACCTTAGACCAGGGTAGTGAAGTACTGTCTATCTACCTCTTTTTCACCTTTGTCACCGTCTGAAATAAATGAACCCGAGGTTTTAGTGACGTCTACCACTGACGTCAGTACTTTAATTTATACGAACGAGGAACCTTCTTTTCTATACTGTTTGAATCTGTCATATAATTTTTCGTCTCTGTAGTGAAACGGTTGTTTACAGACATATCAATTTCGATACCAAAAAGGTCACCAGTATATACCTACACTCTCTCAACCTGGTAGTTCTTTCGACTCGTGACTTCTTAACTACGAAAGTTTGACACCACAACTTCTTCTGAGAAATCTCAGGAAACCTGTCGTTTCTCTAGTTTGGTCAGTTAGGATTTCCTTTAGTTGGGACTTTTAAGTAACCTTCCTGACTACGACTTCGACTCCGAGGTTATGAAACCGGAAGAATAGACTTCTCGGTTGAGTAACCTTTTCTGTGACTATGACTCTTTTTAACTTCCTTCCTCCTCTTCCCCCGTTGTCTTCTGTAGATCCAACCTACCGTAGTCCCTGAGTTACCTTTACTCAAACTCGTTTGAGGGTCTCTGTCACTTCCTGTTCCTCGAACAGTACGATATCGGGTACCCGAATGTTTCTGAATCGTTGACTTATTGCTGTATATACTTCGATAAATACTTTGTCTTTGACTCAAATGTCTACATCTTTTGTTTGAAAACCAATGGTTCCCTCTTCTCTCCCTTCCTATTTAACCCTCTGATTTTGACTGTATATGTGTAATAGTATATATTCTTTCTATTGATTACTCTTGAATGACATGTCGTGTCATGAGTTATGAGTCATTACTGGATATATCCTTTTCTTTATAAATTCATCTATATAAATACATATTGGTTAAATGAAATGATATGTCGTCTTTGAGACATATCAAAGTTTTCGTGTCAAGTTTTCGTAATAAAGAAGTCACGAGTCGAAAGAAATATCCAGTTGAGAGTGTAGGTATGTACTGATGACCTTCACACCACAACTTCTTCTGAGAACTCTCAGGGAACCTGACGTACCTCTAGTTTGGTCAGGTAGGATTCCCTTTAGTCAGGACTTATAAGTGACCTTCCTGATTACGACTTTAACTTTGAGGTTATGAAACCGGTGGACTACGCTTCTCGACTGAGTGACCTTTTCTGGGACTACGACCCTTTCTAACTTCCATCGTCCTCTTCCCCTATTGTCTTCTACTCTACCTACCTACCGTAATGACTGAGATACCTGTCCTCAAACGTGTTCGAGGTCCTCAACCACTACTTGTCTCTTTGGAACGCGCGACGTCAGGTACCCCAGTGTTTCTCACTCTGTACTGACTCGTTGACTTGACTTGACCTGTCGTCTTTGATTGTGTTGTAACACTTAGTTTTCATTTTCACTTTCAGCGAGTCAGTACAGGTCGAGAAACACTGGGGTACCTGAGTCATGATCTCACCCATCGGAAAGGAAAGAGGTCCCCTAGAAGGGTTGGGTTCCTAGTTTGGGTCCAGAGGGTGTAACGTCCGTCTAAGAAATAGTCGACTCGGTGTTCCCTTCGGGTTCTTATGGTCTCACCCATCGGACAGGGAAGAGGTCGTCTAGAAAGGTTGGGTCCTTAACTTGATCCTAGAGGACGTCACGTCCACCTAAGAAATGGTTGACTCGACAGTCCCTTCCCTTCAACATTCAGTTGATATTTATTTTATTTTTGTTTTTAACTAAAATTTTTTATTAGTAGTGTCGTGATACTTTTACCTCAAATAATAGGGGTAAAATGTCTCTTCTTTTACCTTTGTCTCTTTCTAATTCAGTGAACAGGTTGTAGTATATAGATTTTTCGTGGTCTAGACTTTGAACTTGAGGATGTTATACCCAAGTTTTATACATAATCTAGGGAAATCGAAATACATTTTTAACCTTCGTCACTGTCTAAAATAAAAGAATCCGAGGGTTTAGTGACGTCTACCACTGACGTCGGTACTTTAATTTTCTACAATCGAGGAACCTTCCTTTTAATACTGTTTGGATCTGTCATATAATTTTTCGTTTCTGTGATGAAACGGTTATTCCCAGGTATGTCAGTTTCGACAAAAAGGTCATCAGTCCATACCTACACTAACAACCTGGTATATCTTCCGACTCGTGGTTTCTTAACTGCGAAAGGTTGCCACCACGACCTCTTTAGAGAACTCTCAGGGAACCTGACGTTTCTCTAGTTTAGCCAGTCAGGATTTCCTTTAGTTGGGTCTTATCAGTAACTTTCATGACTATAACTTCGAGGGTATGAAACCGGGGTGGACTACACTTCTCGACTGAGTAACCATTTCTGGGACTACGACCCTTTCTAACTTTCGTTTTCCTTTTCCCCCGTCATCTCCTACTTTACCAATGTCTCGTAGTGACAGAGTTACCTATACTTAAAATCATTTGAGGGGCTCTACCATCTCCTGTCTCCTCAGACCGTACGACGTCAGGTATCCCAGAATTTCTCAGTCTGTGTTGAATCGTTGACTTGTTGTTGTTCGACATACATTATACTGTCAAAGGGTTTATGACGTCCGGTATGTGTGACTTACAACCAGTGGTCCGAAAGGAGAAACCGAAACATTTGGACGAAGGGGTGGTAGAAACAGAAGATCAGACTAATTCAGGGAAGAAGAACAAAAAAGAGATTACAATAAAAGGTTTATACTCGAATAAACACATATATGATATGAAAGGGTAATAAGATCTATAAATACAATTCAAAGGGTTAAACATTTTAGGGTTTACTTTTTTTTATTTATTTATTTTCTACAGATACCCGACTTACACGGCGTACCAGACACACACACGTTTGTGATTATATTACCTTAGTTAAATTGAAGTGAAGTACCCTACAATATCATAGTGTTATGTAAACTGTCATTTATTTTTTATAACCCCGTCAATACGTTAATTTTTTGTCATTATTATAATAATGATGGTGAAGTACCTTACCCCGATAAACTTGTTTGTTCTTGATAGATCTCTTGTGTAATGAACTTTATAACTTAGTCTTTTGGGTACCTTTCGTCTGACAATTCACGGAATTTTTCACATTCTTTCTTACCGTCTTGTTTGTCTTCCATCTAGTACAACTATGGGTTGAGTTTTATAGGGTCACCGAAGGTTTATATCAATCTTATTTTAGGTTTGAGGGTTAGTGTTAGAAATTCTAACACGTGCCAGAAGGAAGTATAGTAAGAATGATGATTAAAGACGTGATACCAGCCCGTCTGAAGGAAAAAATAAAGTTGTATAATTTTAGAATATATAGTATATATATTATAGTCCCGAAGGGACTATCGAGTCAATCATTTCTTAGACGGACGTTACGTCCTCTGGGGCCAAGCTAAGGACCCAATCCTTATAGGGGACCTCTTCCGATGGGTGAGGTCATAAGACCGGACCTCTTAAGGTACCTGGCATATCATTTACCCCAGCGTTTCTCAGCCTGTGTTGACTAGCTGAAAGTGAAAGTGAAGTTTTAGGATGAAGTCTTAACACCCTAACATTAAGGTAAACGGGACCTTTTAGAGAAGATTTAGAAGTCGGATTCAGTGAAGGAACTTGTCCGAAAGGGACTGATGAAATATATTAATCGGGACGGTTAGAGTGATGGGTGTGATGTTATGTATGGGTGAAGAAAAAAATCCTGCACATACATGATCGAGAATTCATAGAATAAATAAATAACCAAATGAACATATAAAAGATAGAAGAGGTTAATTTGTCATATGTTTATCGTCTTTTGAACAGAAGATAGGGGTTGTTATTAACTGTGGATCCTTCGTGAGTCAATTACAAAAACTTATTTACAACTTACTTATTTCCTGAGATTTTATATACGGTCAACACGTTTTAGTAACGTCGTATCCAAGTTTATACATACCTCGGTGGTGTCTTTTGATGGGAAGTAGGGAGATCCCTATTAAAGAAAGAGGAATAACGAGTTTCATTCCACCCAATGACGTCGGTTCCAAGGGACCTTACGAACGGATTAATGGATCTCTCTACTCTATAACTCTCTGTTCCAAATTATCTATGAGACTCACTTGAGTCAACTCTCGGAGATCTACGTAATAACTAATACGTACGTAAGTCTGAGAGCGACAAACGTGTAGTCGTGAACGTAGTCCCTTAGTTGAGACCCATCAGATGGATTTTTAGTAGACTTGTCTTTAGTAAATAAGGTCGTTGAATTTTATTTATACCAGTACTCTAATGACGTTTTTCCCCTATAAATGAATCATGTCATAAACTCAAGGTAATTTGAAACATAAGCACTCTAGTGGGAATCTGTATTTTGTAATCTTTTGATCCCCCGAATAAAGTAATCCTTGACTACAAAGAGAATGTACAGTCACGTATCATCTATTAAACTTACTTTTATACAACCAATTTTTTTGTCACTTGATTATCGTCGAAAATTAGATCTTTTAAACAGTTAGAACTATCGTAGTTTACATGTATCATATAATTCATTTCAAGAATAGAGAGATAAATTAAAGAAATAATTCTTGAAAGGATGTGTTAGACTTCTCTTTAGACTTGTTTCTTCATTCTATAATTTTACAGAAGAGACGATAATTTGAGTGTTTGTCTGTAGGATGGGACGACCTAATTCAATGACAAGACCGGTAAATTACTACATACTAGGAGACTTTCATTCACAAAGATTTTATTAAGATGTCCCATACTCGGGATCTAAAGTGAGGAAAAGATCTCACATGAAGAACTTTTGTAAAATACTGGAATCTAAACGGGTATGTTTACCTCTAGGAGATGGTAGTTGGATGCTTTGAGTAAAGTACTTTAGACAATGGAGGATTACTGGTTTAGGTCTTTGGGAATAAAGTAGGGAAAGAAATACAAATATTGGTTGGGGGAGAGACGAAATGGGAAGACTCTAGGTCATGTAAGATTGACTGGGAATAAGGTTTAGAAGTGAGTTGGAGGTCTCGAGTACAAAACGAAGGTCTAGACGAGAAATTGGAACGTTGGTAAAATTAATCATATTACACCCACTTGTTTGTATTTTTTGTTCCTTTATTAGTGAGGGAACATGTCTTTTCGGAGACATAGATATAAACCCAAAATACAGTAAATATAAAGTCACACCACGGGACTTCAAATGTATCGTGTCAACGTAAGTAATTGACTAAAATAGGATGACAGTATCATAGATCCGTCAACGTATCAAAATAATCAGTCTCAAGAGACTTCCTTATCTTGGTTATATCACACACACACACACGATACACAGACACATACTCTCTCTGACTAATTAACTAAGTAACTAACTAATTAACTGACTTACTAAAATTCTTTGGTCGAGTAAGTTAATACCTGTGACAATTCTGTTTTTAGACGTCACGTCCGGTCATCCGACTTCTAGACCGTTTCTCAACTACGATGTCAGAGTTCAAATTCCGTTAGTTCTCAGTCTTAAACAAGAAGAAACCCCCTGGAGTTAGAAAAAAGAATTCCGAAAGTCGACTGATCTACTTTGGGTAGGTAAGATACTTCCCATTATACGAAATGAGTCTCGGATGACTAAAATTTACCATTAGTGTAGATTTTATAATTATGTGGAGGTGTCATTATGGATCTTACGACACACTGGTTTTGGACTCATGGTACCGGATCGGTTCAACTGTGTATTTTAATTGGTAGTGTATTAATAAGTGATAATAAGTCACAATTTTTCTTTTCTCGATAGTTCGGTAATTTTAGTACTTTCTTAGAATAATCATTAATTATAATAATGATTCGAAATAATAAGGTTGAAATGTCTATTCCTTTATCCGAAAACAATCGTAATAAATCGGTTTTAATGATCGATGACATACGATCACGAGTGTGATCTTTGGTCTAGAGTAATGAGGAGTAGTGTACATGTAAGGTTATTAGTGTGACGGAGATTGTAATAACGTCATCAAAAGTTAAAATATCCTTATTCTAAATGTAAAGAAGGTTATTCTCTAGATTTTAGGTGTCTTATAAATCGAGAGTGAAGTACCGATTTTGAGGTGTTGACGGGTTACAGTTCTCGTATCTTAAGGGGAATTCCTCCACTCTTGACTATCTATAATTATATTACATTCGGAAGTTCCCATTTGATTCTGTAGTTCAAACCTTACACGGAGATCTCTGATGTGGTTTTAAGTGTTTTTAATAAAGTGGAGAGTTGTTCTTAAAGGTCTAAGGTCTTCTTGAAAAGTCGTGTTTCTCTGTCTGTCGTGTCTTGTATTTTGAAATAATTTTTATTTGGAATACACTTTCCGTCACAGTTTTCTTACTCCTCTGTTCGATGTCTGACCCTCCTTATGAATGTTTTCTATATAGACTTTTTCCTTACAATAGGTTTCATATGTTTCTTGAATTTTGAGTTCTTTTGTTTCTTAGACTAAAATTTTTTACTAGGTCCAGTGAGGAGCCACCCAAACCCGGCCGGCGCGAGCAGCGAGCCCGAGACCAGAGGTGGAGGGAACCGGAGCAAGGGTTAAATTTTTTTTTTTTTTTTTTTTTACTAGGTTTCTGGAATGTCAGTGGAGTGGTTTTTTCTGTATCTATACCGTTTAACCGTAAACTTTTCTACAGGTTGTAGTATACAGTAATCTATTTACGATTGGTTTTGTTATTACTCTATAGTGATGTGTGGTTGGTCTTACCGCTTTTGGGTCTTGTGGTCATTGTGGTTGACCCTTAATACACCCCTTTGTCTTTGAGAATCCCTTTATGTTTTACAATGTCGGTGATACCTTCTCTCAAACCGTCAAAGAATATTTTGATTTGTATGAAAGAATATTTCGATTTGTAGAGTAGGTCATTGGTACGAAAAACTATAAATGGGTTTTCTTAAATTTTAAAATCAAGTCAAGTCAGTGAGTCAGTACAGGTCGAGAAAGCTGGGGTACCTGACGTCGTAAGGTCCGAAGGGACGGGAAATGATAGAGGGTTTGAAACGAGTTTGAGTACGGGTAACTCCGACACTGTTGTGACTGGGTAGAATAGGAGACAGCAGGGGAAGAGGAGGACGGACGTCAGAAAGGGTCGTAGTCCCAGAAAAGGTTACTCAGTCAAGAAGTGTAGTCCACCGGTTTCACAACCTCTAAGTCGAAGTCGTAGTGAGGAAGGTAACTTATAAGTCCTAACTAAAGGAAATCCTAACCGACCAAACTAGAGGAACGTCAGGCACCCTGAGAGTTCTTAGAAGAGGTTGTGGTGTCAAGTTTTCGTAATTTAGAAGTTACGAGTCGAAAGAAATACTAGGTTGAAAGTGTAGGTATGTACTGATGACCCTTTTGGTATTGAAACTGATCTGTCTGGAAACAGTCGTTTCATTACAGTGACGAAAAATTATACGACAGATCGAAACAGTATCGAAAGGAAGGTTCTTCGTTCGTAGAAAATTAAAGTACCGCCGTCAGTGGTAGACGTGACTAAGCCCTCGGGTTTTAGGTGTGTTTTTAGAAATGAAGCTACTAATATCGTCGAGTAATATTAAAGGTTTTGAATCTACTTTGGTTCTACAGGGGAAGTCACCCACTTGCCTATTTAGTTGATACATGTAGGTCTGTTACCTTATAATAAAGTCACGACTTGTCTTTATCCAATAGTTCAGTACTTTTCTGTACCTTCTTCGGATTTACGTATAATGATTCACATTCTTCAGTTAGACTTTTCCGATGTATAATATACTAAATTTGGTATATTGTAAGACCTTTTTTTTTTGTTTTGATGTCATTTTTGTAGTGCCTGACGGTCCCTAATTACCCCCTTTTCTTTACTTATCCACTTTGTATCTCCTGAAAGTCCCGTCACTTTGTGAAAATTACTATGAGATATGTCCTTGTCTATATACATTAATTATCTTACTTTATGAAATCTGAATATTTTTATTATTGGGAAGGACGTGGAACTAGATGTGGTTTTAACTAGATTATAACGACTTTTAAATTCAGGTTTACCAAAGATTTCAGGAAGAACAAATAGATTGGACATAAAGATCTTCCGATAGTTTTGTTGTTTCTTTTGTGGAGGTACGGAACGTACCCATTTTACTGTGTCCCTTTTACATACACTTTTGAGAGTCCCCCAGATTCCCTGTGAGACCTACTACCACTTCTGTGTCTAGATCTGCATAAATGTCCTTTCTTTTCTTCCACTCCTGTACGTTTAGTGTAGGGACCCTCTTAAGTTACACTCAAGTTATTTTGTACTCGACCTGAACTCTCATTTGGTCCGTTTATATGGGTCACTCCTTCCCTCACTGAAAGATCCCAAAACTTGTCCCCTATTTTTCTTCTCTTGTAAGGTTTTCTTAATCTTACTCTTGTTCTTCTGTCTGGTAACGAAGTTCCTTCAGATTTACTTCCCAAGGGGTATAAATCTCGGTAATTCTTGATCTAACCGTCTGAAAGTACCTTAGTTTTTAAACCGTCTTACCTTCTTCTTCCCAAACGGTCTAATTATATGGTTGGTGACTGATTTTTAGACAAATACAATTAATTCGTATAAATATATGTACATAATATTCTCAAGGACAGGTTATATAGTCTATTAGGGTCCTGTCGACCTTCTCCCTTTATATTGTCTAGATAGTATAAGGTATTATATCACTATAGACCTATCATATAGTCATGTACTTGTATTCATAAAGTAAGGGTAGGGTCATCTACGATTTGGTATTTGTTGTAGAAACAAAAATTCTCGAAATCGATTTTTCTGGATTTTCATATCGTTTATATCTACGAGGATGTATTTCTCATAAGGAAGTAATCAATTTCTTCTTACTATAAGGAGGACTCGTCTCATATATTTCGATCCTAAAAAGAAAAAACTTTTCATTTTCTTCACTTTCAACGAGTCAGTACAGACTGAGAAACGTTGGGGTACTTGCTATGTCAGGTACCTTAAGAGGTCCGGTCTTGTGTCCTCACCCACCGGAAAGGGAAGAGGTCTCTTAGAAGGGTTGGTTCCCTAGTTTGGGTCCAGAGGGTGTGATATCTGCCTATTTCATTCCATACCTCTTTCGATGACCCACTTCATAGGTTGACTCCAATGTACAAAGAAGGAGGAGGGAGAACTCTTAGATAATTTTAATACGACTTCCTTATTGTCTCCATATTTAGATATTATCTTTTATTCTCCAGGTCCTCCTTACTTAAAGTTGTTTATAGATTGTATTTCTTTATTTTCTTACAGTCTCCTTCTCTCACTTATAAAGTGAAAGAGGATTCACTTTATCCTTCCTCTTTCGACGTTTGATTTTTATAAACACCTTCCTTAAAGGTACACCTTCCTCAGCTGAGGATCTTAATCACACTTTATTGTTTAGTCATCTATTCACTTACTTTGGAATTGTTAAAAGTGAATTTGAAATTTCACTTTTATAACCTCATTACTTTTCAAAGATGTACACTTACCAGTTGGGGAGTGAGAAGAAACTGTTGAAGTGTGTTCCGTTATTTGAAGGGTAGATGAGTATACTCTCGATTCGGACGTCCAAATGTTCATAAGGGACATATGTGTTTCGAGTGTCTCCTGAGTGGATAAGGGAGTCAGTGTACTCCTCTCACTTTTTTGACCGAACTTTGAGTTGTAAGTTTTTTAGATTCTAGTACCGTAGGTCAGGGTAGTGAAGTACCGTTCATCTGTCCTTTTTTCACCTTTGTCACCGTCTAAAATAAAAGTACCCAAGGTTTTTAGTGACACCTACCACTGATGTCGGTACTTTAATTTTCCGTGAATGAGCGAGGAACCTTCCTTTCAATCAACGACAAGTCAACGGGTCGGTACAGGTTGAGTAACATTAGGGTACCTTTCGTCGTGTGGTCCGGAGAGACAGGGAGTGGTAGCGAGTTTCAAAGGGGTTCAAGTACAGGTAACGTAGTCACTACATGGGTCAGTAGAGTAGGAGACTGCGGGAGAAGAAGTCGGCAGTTAGGAAGGGTTATAGTCCCTGAAAAGGTTACTCAGTCGAGAAGTATAGTCTACTGATTTTATGACTTCGACTTCGAAGTCGTAGTCAGGAAAGTTACTCATAAGTCCCAACTAAATGGAATTCTAACTGACCAAGTTAGAGGAACGACAGGTTCCCTGAAAGTCCGTAGAAGAGGTCGTGGTGTCAATCTTCCGTAGTTAAGAAACCGTAAAACGGAAGAAATGTCAGGTCGAGAGTGTTGACATGTACTGGTGACCCTCCTGGTATCGGAACTGATATGTCTAGAAACAGTCGTCTCATTACAAAGACGAAAAGTTGTGCGACACATCTTTAATTTTTCGTCTCTGTAGTGAAACGGTTTTTTTCTAAGTATATCAGTTTCGGTACCAAAAAGGTCATCAGGACATGTTTACACTTTCAACCTGGTATTTCTTCAGACTAACGTTTTCTTTACTACGAAAACTTGATACTACGGTCCTCTTTGGTTTCCTGTCTCCTCGGACCGTACGACGTCAGGTACCCCACCGGTTAAGTCTACGTTGCATCGTTGACCTGTTGTTGTCCTTATGTACCTGGTTGTTAGTCTTTAGTCTCCAGTAATTCTCTTTTGATTGATGTACTTTTTCTGGTTTCAAAATCTTTTTGACTTGGATTTTCTTTGACTGAAAAAATTTTAAAATTAAACAGTATTTATATAAGGTTTTACAGGTTCTTCTACATTAGATGTTTTCTTGTGTTACACTTCTTTTTTGAGTCTTTTTTTGTGAATTTTTAATTTTCATAATAATAATTTTTAAGTTAATATTTAAATTTTCTATTTCGACTCCTTTAGAAATTCTTACACTTTGTTTTCACTCAACAACAACGAGTCAGTACAGAAACGTTAGGGTGTCTGACGTCGTGCGGTCCAAAGGGACAGGAAGTGGTACAAGGTCTCGAACGAATTTGAGTACAGGTAACTCAGCCACTGTGATAGGTTTGTAGAACAGGAGACAGTAGGGGAAGAGAAGGACGGAAGTTAGAAAGGGCCGTAGTCCCAGAAAAGATTACTCAACCGAAAAGTGTAGTCGAGGTTGTGAGAAGTGGTTTCATACCCTCGAAGTCGAAGTCGTTATCAGGAAGATTACGTATAAGTCCTAACTAAAGGAAATCCTAACTGACCAAACTCAGGTTCTCTGAGAGTTCTCAGAAGAGGTTATGGTGTCAAGTTTTCGTAACTACGTACTATGACCTACGAACCCCGACCACGTGACTCTGTTGGGTCTCCCTACCATGCCCCTCCCTCCTCCTCCCCCGAAGTCCTACCCCTTGTGCACATATGGACACCGCCTAAGTACAACTACATACCGTTTTGGTTATGTTATAACATTTCATTAATTGGAGGTTAATTTTATTTATTTAAATATATAAAAAAATTACATGTTTTCGTAGTTAAGAAGTCGTGAGTCGGAAGAAATACCAGGTTGAGAGGATAGGTATGTACTGATGAGTTTTTTGGTATCTAATTACAGAGACGAAAAATTGTTAAGACAGATCCAAACAGTATCGAAAAGAAGGTTCCTCGTTCACAGAAAATTAAAGCATCGACGTCAGTGGTAGACGTCACTAAAACCTCGGGTTCTTTTCTTTCAGAGAGTGAAAAACGTAACAAAGGGGTAGATCAACGGTACTTCACTACCGTGGTCTACGGTATTAGAAGTAAAAAACTTACAACAAGATTGGGTTGAAAAAGTGAGAGGAGAAAGTGAAAGTAGTTCTCCGAGAAATCAAGAAGAAGCGAAAGACGGTATTCCCACCATAGTAAACGTATAGACTCCAATAACTATAAAGAGGGCCGTTAGAACTAAGACCGAACACGAAATAGGTCGGGTCGTAAAGTGTACTACATGAGACGTATATTCGATTTGTTCGTCCCACTGTTATATGTCGGAACTGCATGAGGAAAGGATTACACCTTGGTCAGACAACAAGGTATAGGCCAAGATCGACAACAAAGAACTAGACGTATGTACAAAGTGTCCTCCGTCCATCTCTTCTCTAAATTTCCTGTGTATCTCTCTGAGTTATTCTTCAGTTTTTAAAATGGATGTCCTTAAGATTTCTTTTATCTCTTTTGTTTCCCTGTTGATAACATTTTTTTTGAAGACTCTCGAACTTTATTTTTTAAATATAAATTTTAAATTTCCCTAGAGTGTTTATAATTGTCTTCTAGGTACGAATTTGAATAAAAAAACACTTTAAAGTCTTGTTTTTCTTGTCTCTTTAGATTATAGACCCTTCTTTCCCCTTTCTCTTTTTTTTTTCTTGGATATTTCCTTGTTCTCTCAACGACGGTAGTGTAAAGAGTGACCTTCATTATTTTCGATCTTCTATCAACACGTTCCAAAAGTTTTGTGACTTCCTTTTATAAAACTAGAACCTTTTGATGTGGGACCGTTTAAGAGTCCATTTACATTTTCCTTTTATTTAGGTAAAAAACTGTGTATTCCGGAGCCCTTTAAATGAACATAAGACGTCTTCAACAAACTTCTATCGGGGATCGTTTTGTTCTCACTTTCGGTTCTTTCGACATTCTATGTTTGTTTTTTTGTTTTTATGTACTTTACTTCAGGGTCTTACTGTCGGATGTTTCGCTAGACACGTTAGTCCTATTAGACCTAGGTCCCTGTGAAAGTTCCCCTTTTTTTTCCCGTACCTAATAGTTGTAATCTTTTTCATTTATTTTTCGATATTTGATAATATCTGTATCATTTCATTCGTACATAAAGAATTCCCCCTCTACCGTTAGTATTCGGGGTCTTTTTTGTATGTTCTTTCTTTTCCGGATCATATTTTGTTTAATTTTGTATTATATTATTAACTCGTTTACTACCTCAGATTCTTTATTCAGAGAAAAATAGTTGTAGTAAAAAATACAACTCACTACTGTGACCTTAAGATCTCTTACTTTACATTAGTATCATGTATAACCGAGAGATCACTTATTATAAATATATTATTTCTCGTTATACATATTACCAGTTCTCTCAACACTATTTAACACTTTTACCAGTGTTAATTGATACAAAGAGACATTCGCGTGATCAACAAAGGTCGTTGAGGGTTGTTATCTACCTTAGATGAGGGAAAGAGGAGCTTAAACCCGATTAACATCCTGAAGAAAACGGTTATCTTACGTCGTCTTCACTGTCACACGGTAAAGGTCCGGATCCGGAACGGAAGGAGACAATGGGAGATAAAGAGAGGGAGGGACTTGTGTGGTCTACAGTGCACTTGTTCTGGTCTGATCGGACGACTCACTACTTTGCGTATATCGGACTAGGAAGACCGGGATTGGATGTAGGTAGATTGAAGGTTTTCGTCCCGATGACATGACTGGTGTCTAGGACTTTACTTGTTCGGTTTATGGTTTCTTGATGTATGAATTCACGTGGTGTTTAGAAACCGGGTGTCTTAGAATTCCATTTCTTTATCTCCGACGAAATTAATTCAGTGATTTTAAAATCACACCAAACCGTATACCGTTTTAGATTAAGATCGTCTTTACATAAGATTGAGTTCTCATATATTTACGTTTAGGACCGAGGTAATGAAAATCGATACACTGAAACTCGTTCAATCAATTGGAGGATAACGGAGTCAAAGGTATAGACATTTTATACTCGTTTCATATAATGGAATACCATAACAAACTCCTAATTATATACATTTATATTCATTTCTTAAAACTTAATATACATTTCGTTAAGTCTTACCATGAGTCGTGGAACATTCATGAGTTAAATATAATCAATAATAAGAAATAAAATTACCTCAAATAAGTAAAAGTTGTAGATCTTAATGGGTGTTTCATGTCCACTAAATTAGTATCAATATCTTACCATACTTTTATAATTACCAGTACAGTTTTACCTCGATAGTCTTCGGTCCTCTATCTTTCTCCTTTCGTGTTCATCTTCCTGTCCATCCCCCAATTATATTAGTAGTATATTTCGTTTTTCAGTTCTCTTTGATAGATTTTAATTGTTTTTCTTCTTGATTTTGTTTTTATCTCCAGTATACTTTTACCCATTGAAATATGTCTGTTGTTTTACTCTTCGAAACTTATTACTATATTAATAGTTTTTAATTCTTTTGTACCTTTTTATTTCCACCCTCTACCTTATTCCCTCGAGTCAGTAGTATATAGTAGATAATAGACAGTATGTTCTTCTTATGTCTAATTCATATTTTTGAGTTCTTAAATAGTAGTTGTGTACAAATGAATCCTTACATTTTACTTTTTGTGTCTTACGAAGACGTCCTCTACTTTGAGTGTCGGACTAGGAAGACCGGGTCCTATCCTTTTCCATCTTGTCGTTTTTATTAAGATAGGATAATTAAAAGAATCGATACATATGTATCAAAACTATTAAAAAGAAAAAGTATTATCGTTTAACGTTTCTTCTAAGAGGTTCGGTAGACGTGAAGAGTTAAAATCCAATTTTACAAAAAATTTTTGTTTGAGACCATTTGAAAATGTTATTTTTGGGTTTTCCTACTTTTGAAGTGATTTAATTGAACTCTTTATAGTCGTAATCATTTGTTGAATTTTGAAACGAATGATTCTTAAGTCTTTACAGTTTTTTTATTTTATTTTCTTCCCTTTTTAGAAGAGATGGAGTATGAACATAATGGAGGTGGAGTAAAGGACCTTGGACTCTAAAGAGAAGAGGGTAACCGGAGAGAATGTAGGGTACCTACGGAGACAGGATTGGGGGTCTAGAAGGACATACAATATGACTTTTCTCATAGTTGAACCTTATTCTATAGACTTAATTCAAGGTCAAGACGATGAAGACGAGACGTACCGATGATAGTCCGATAAAGAGGATTACCTTTTCGATACGGTAGGGGTGACCGATAGAAAGTTTTAATTTAATTTATCACATAAACCTTACTTACAAATATGTCTTCGTGATGTAACGTGTATGATTAATAAATTGTGTATCCGTAAGGGTCGACCCCTTCTTGTTGTTTCTCTCACGTCATTGTGTTTCTCTTTTATTAACAACGTTGAGGTCGATGATAGGAAAGAAAATGGAAGACACTAAGATTCGGGAAAGTTCAGTCCTTGAATCCCTCTAAGACCTTGAAAAAAACGACATCAGCGGTCGTGGTGATCTGTGACCGTAGACGTTTAGGAAAGATTTCCACAGAGTATCTGTCGAAATAGAGACGTTTTTTTTTAAGTACGTGTCTCTACTCTTACTACTAAAAGAAGGTTTCTGAAAAAGTTTAATAAGTATCTTTTCTAATTTTCATGATTCTCTGTATTGTAAGTGGGATTTTGTTTTCAAAATACTCGTCTTTGGGTGAAATTAAGATCATATCATTTTACCTGTTATTAGAGTATACGTTCACGTCATTTTGTGATAAACGAATCGGATAACCTTACCACCAACTGACGGATTCATCTCTACGAGTCCAGGTATTTTTGTCCTCAGGGACCCCATGACACTAATGTTTTTAGTGATAAAAGTAGGAAAGTACACCCTTTTTAGGTGTTTAAATCTTAGTAATCTCATAGACCTTCTTTATGGTACATGTATTATTTTCGGACCACAATATTAAACCTATGACGATTCCGGGAGAAGGTCCCGACGATACATCTTGGTCTTCGTTATTTCTACTAAAACTCCCTAGTACGATATCCCAGAATCTCTTCGAGGTGTGAGTTTTACTTCAGTTATTCGTTTATGAAACTTTTAGTAAGGAGTCACCAGACACAAAAGGGTGTCTGACACCAATAGTACCTATTGGTGGTCTGAGAACAGTATGTCGAATAAGGGGTATATGGTAAATTTAAAGTTTATTACAATGGTCGGTGTTAGATAGAGCGAAAGGGATCGGTATTGTACAAAAATAAAAGACAATAGAGTATGGTTTCATCACTGTTCTTTAAAGGTGATTTTCCTATAGTAAAATAAAAGTGAAAAGTCAGAAATCCCCTTTTTTTCCTATAGTCGATAGAGAGTGTCTTTTCGTGTCATAATAGTAAACGGTAATTTCTTTGTTAGATAATGAGTCCTAGTTTACTACGTATGTCTCTCTTTATTGACAAGTTAACAGGATAAAAGAGAGTTTTTCTGATTTATGTCATTTCCTGATACTCCGTACGATAAGACCGTTTGTGTGTACGGATTTCACTCGAAGAGAAGGGGGTTGTCATTTACGTTTAAATTTGAGAAGTCCAAGGTACACAATGTGGTACATATAATTTTTTTTATTATTATTTATTTTTCTTTTTAGCGACCCTTGGGTTATTCAATATTATTTAATTTATATATTCTTAATAGTAAAACAGTCTTAATGTACTCATAAACGTGAATTTACATTTACTCTCTCAGTCCTTAAGGTCTTACCACTTCATTTCTCGAGTTCTCTGGGTGAAGAGTCATTCACTTGATCATTTTTAATATTTTTCGTTAATATACTTCCGAGACTTTTAACAGGAGTTCCGTATTTCGTTTACCTCTTTATCAGTAAGTTCTTTTATATAATTCAGAATCATTCTTGTCTTTCTCAGATACTCCAGACTCGGTGTCGAGTGAGGTAGTACGTGAGTGGGTTGGGGACTGGAGGTCCAATGTTCCTGGGGAGTGGAGGATCCGGCTGACATCCGTACAGGATGGTTCTTCTGTCTCTCTCAGAGAGGGGGTGGAGGAACAGACTCCGATGTCAAAAGTACGGTTCGTCCGAAGACCAATAAGAGTGCGGAGAGTCGGGACACAACGTCTTCGAGAAAAAGTACACTGTGTCGGTTCTTCTGGTCCAGTAAGAAAGTTGTTCGAGGGTAGGATTCCCATCTGAGATAAGATCTGTCCGGTTCCTATGATCCTGTTGACGAGGTGGAGTCAAGTGAACATACTACCTCTAAGGTAAATTCTTATGGTTACCAACGATAGGGAGGAGTGAACATTTTTCCCATTTACCTTAATGAGACCTCTCCGTTCAGGGGTCGATATTGAGATCAGACCATCGAGACCCCAAGACCAGTCCACCTTTCCGTCTGGTATTCCAATTTCTCTGGACGAACTTCCTTGACTGAATTAAATTTTAATTTGTGTAGAGGTATGGATCCCACACCTATAAAAAGTTATTCTGAAATAAGTATTTTTATTCACCATCATCTTCATTTTGGTCTATAAGTTTATGTAGATCATGTAATCTACACGTTCACATGTTGAACATGTGATTACAAACAAGTCAAGTCAAGTCAAGTCAGTGAGTCAACACAGACTGAGACACTGAGGTACCTGACATCGTACGGTCCGGAGGGATAGATAGTGGTTGAGGGTCTCAAATGTATTTTACAGGTAACTCAGTCACTATGGTAGGTTGATAGAGTAGGAGACAGCAGGGGAAGTTAGAAAGGGTCGTAGTCCCAGAAAAGTTTACTCAGTCAAGAAGTGTAGTCCACCCGTTTCATAATCTCAAAGTCGAAGTCGTAGTCAGGAAGGTTACTTATAAGTCCTGACTAAAGGAAATCCTACCTGACCAACCTACAGGAACGACAGGTGACCTGAGAGCTCAGAAGAGGTTGTGGTGTCAAGGTTTCGTAGTTAAGTCGTGAGTCGAAAGAAATGTCAGGTTGAGAGTGTAGGTATGTACTGATGACCTTTTTGGTATCGAAACTGATCTACCTGGAAACAGTCGGTTGATTACAAAGACAAAAAATTATGTGACAGATCTAACCAGTATCGAAAAGAAGGTTCGTCGTTCGTAGAAAATTAAACTATCGACGCCAGTGGTAGACGTCGCTAAAAACTCGGGTTCTTTTATTTGAGACAAAGGTAACAAGGGGGTAGATAAACGGTACTTCACTACCCTGACCTACGGTACTAGAAGAAAAAAACTTACGACTCAAAATTCGGTCAGAAAAGTGAGAGGAGAAAGTGAAAGTTTTTCTCCGAGAAATCAAGGAGAAGTGAAAGACGATATTCCTATCACAGTAGACGTATAGACTATAAAGAGGACCGTTAGAACTAAGGTCGAACACGAAGTAGGTCGGGTCGTAAAGCGTACTACATGGACGTATCTTCAATTTATTCGTCCCACTGTTATATGTCGGAACTACATGTTGAAAGGGTTACACCTTGGTCAGGTAACAAGGTACAGGACAAGATTGACAACGAAGAAGTGGACGTATGTCTAAAGAGTCCTCCGTCTATTCCATCAGACCATAAGAGTAGCGAAATTCCTAAAAGGTGTCAGACAACACTAGGTGTGTCGGTTTCCGAAATCGCATCAGTTATTTCGTCTTCAGCTACAAAAAGACCTTGAGAAAAAAAAAGATACTAGGCTACGTACAACAGTTAAACTACAGACCAAGGAGACGGTTAAGATTTAGGTCGAACTAGTACACCTTCAAGAACCTAGTGTATGACAACTTCGGACCGAACCTCTTAAAACTCGTAATGAAACGATCACACACTCTACTCACGTTAACACACCATCAAACTTGTAAGAAACAATAACGGAAAGAAACCCCAACCTTACTTTTGACTGGAAAAGGTCATGACACCGGTGACGACTCAAAAGGTTTAAACGACCGTATACCTCACGTTGTGAAAGTGTCTCGGTAGAAAATGTTAAACTTTATGGAATCGACCTTAAGATAGCGGAGGTGATCGAAACAAGTGTCACTATGAAGGATTCCGGGTGAACTGAAGCGTGAGGACCTATAGACCGAGATCCACTCACTAATGTAGTAGCACCAATAGACCTAGTAATTCTAGAGAAAACTTATCAAAAAGACACGTAAGAACGCTGGAGAAGAATTATAAATGGTGTATTAAATAAAATATACTTTTTATATATTATACTGTTAGAGACATGACCAACTAATATAATTACCAACTAATTCCTACCATCCTCTTTCATACTCTTTTACCGTTCATTGATGATTACTTATATCCTAAAGAAATTCCCTTCTCCCTTCATAAGAGTTTAATCTAAGACCACTCCCAACGTATTGGACTACTTATATAGATTTTTTTTGTTGTCACTTAACATACGAAGACCATTTATAGTAGCATATAATTAATATAGAGTCATTTTGATGAAGATTTTAATTATACATGATTGAGTTCCAGTGACCTCTTCCTTTACCGTTGGGTGAGGTCACAAGAACGGACCTCTTAGGGTCCCTGCCCCCTCGGACCACCCGACGGCAGATACCCCAGCGCGTCTCAGACTGTGCTGACTTCGCTGAATCATCATCATCATCATTGAGTTCCAGTATGAGGATAGTGAGGAAACATTTCATATTAACTATTTGGACAAATGATCTCAAAAACTTTTATGTCTAAGTTCTTTTTTTTTACACTTAGCCCGTCTCACCCCTTTCCAATCCCGTACTCCACCTGATAGAAGGACTCTTTTCGGACGTTTTGAGGTGGATGGAAGTGAGGGTGACGGTGACGACGAGAACCCGGAGTGGGAGTCGAGTCATTTTGAATATTTGTTACCTTGACATGTTTCCTTGTGACAGGTAGAGACAGCCGGGGAGTGATAGGTCATAGGAATACAGAAACACAGGACTTTGTCACTGGAGAGGGTTGTAGGGTCTCGGGAAATGGATAGGGATCTTCCAGTAGATAAAAGACATTTTACGAATCCGTACGATAAAACGTGTCCCGTTCATCTATCCCAAAAGGGGTTCTAGTGAGGTACAATTCTTTATACTTTCGTGATGTAAATTTGATTTGATCAATTAAATACTAATGACTGATAGTATACGTAACACTTCGTCAATAATTGTATTATAAAAATGTGGCTTATATTTTAAAGATGTATATTATAATTTATATACATGGAATAAAACTCGAAAGACATAAAGTAAACCAAACTCAGACGTGTCCCCGTCTGAAATTTTCTTAGAAGAAGGTTTTAGACGTAAACAGTACTTGTTATTCAACGAGAACTCCTACAAACTAATAAGTTGTGTAATTCATTACTTAGATTTTTTTAATCACAAGTAACACAAATTTTTACTCTCTCTACTTATTTATACAATTATAAAAATTATAGATCATTCCAGACGATCTTACTATATATACAGAGATCCTTATTAAACAAGTTTACATAAAGTAGTTCCTTATAAAGTTTATAAGGTCAGGACGTAAATTGATTCATAAAGATACTGACATAGTAAATTAGTAAATTTAAATGTAGTGGGTTTTGTGTCAAACCGTTCTTGGGAGACTATTGTTCAACTAAAAGTACGTGAACCTAATCAAAATTTTTGTCCTTCGGTGTAAAATAGTACTCGTTTTTAGAGACTTGTATCCTCTGACTCAAAACCAAAGAATACATTTCGAGACACAAACTTACTGAAAGTTTGAAGGGATTTACATAAAAAAGTAAGAACGATAAATAAAAATGTAGAGAATTTCTCTAGTATACAAACTTCTCTGTCCTTTCATGAATCTTTATGGACAATTATTTTTTTTAAAAATTCATCCGTACGGTTCCCTCCCTTTTTACTTCAGGACAGATCTGGGTCATTCCAAACGAACTGGATCAATGATTTACTTTATAGTTACCCTTTAAGTTCCATTCGTTTGATCGGTTTCAAGACGTCCTCCACCGAGACTACTGTAGACTAGGAAGATTTCTTTTGTCTAAAGAGTACCGACAGTCGTATGAGGGTTCCTTCTTTCCCTTTACTTACTTTCGTATTTATAATGATAATGATAAGGATCTCCTACAGGAAGTTATTTCCTTCCGAAACAGAACCGACACAAATGTATTTAGAAACCTTATAAACTGGTTTTTTTTTTTTTTAGTGTATTTACGTTCAGTGTCGGTTACTTCCTCTTTAGTCAAGTTACACAGGTTTGTGTTTGAGGTCCGTTGGTGTCCTTTTTATAGTACAAGAGAACCTCGGAGGTATCATTTATTTATTACTTCTACTGTAACGATTCTAACATTTTGTCACCAGTCCGACGTTTACACTGAACGAATTATCCGACTGATTTAGTTTTGGGTTCTTACACGACCTTTTCTCGACGATACTCTACCCAATCATGTCTAAACAAACATTTTGTTTAGTTCGTGAAGATCACTCATCTTAACTTATGGGATTTAACTTATTTCAAGTACTTCGATACCTCACATGACTACGGTAGTCTAAAAATAATTATCTAGGAGGGGTTTCCTTTCTCAACTCCATTTACTATTATTTATGTTACCAGGATTGAGTACAGTCACCCCTTTTTCGTTTTATTGAAGGAAGGGAGTTTGGGTTTCATACATTTCTATAATCAATCTATACACCAAACGGAGTTATTTGTAAGAGTCCTTAATCTCTTATAAAGAACCTCGTGTGTGTCGAATAAAAGATGTGTCTTTTAGTTTTCAACTGATATTGTGTTCATACGATATGTCACTATAAGGGTTTATAGACACAATATGTTTCGTACACAAAGATTCTTTGTCATTTCTCTACCATAGTAAGATACCAGTTGGTAAGAAATTTTTAGTCGGGAGGGGAGAGAGATAAAACAAAGAGAAAGAGAGACGGAGAAGAGGTTTTATGAATCTGTTTATAAGTACTCCAGTCCAGATCCCTAGTAAAGACGACATTAGGAGTAAGAGAGTAAAGGATCCCAAGGTAGAGTTTTTGTATGAAGGAGCCAGAGAAGATCGGTTTTTTTTTTTTTCTTTCTTTCTTTCTTTTTACTTTAAAAGTATGATTGACCGGGTAGGTTTATCAGAGGACCGTCCGACGGGATGGTCAAGTAATCTGTAAGGGATCTGTATAGACTTAGGGATGAATCTAATTACATTTCTGGGGTCGATGTGTTCCTTTGAATTCTACTTTGTTTAGTGTAGTCTCTGGTAGACCAGAGTCTAAATTCAGGTTTACACTTCGTCGACATCTAAATTCCCACCCATGTTCTGTTGAGATACTTGTTTCGATAGGTATGATCATCCTGAGGGACCGACCCTTATATTTACCACGGAGGACTGGTTTTCTGTCACTCTCCTGTAAATGATCCCTGTAACGTTTTGGTCATCGATATTCTTCCTCCGTCTCCAGAAGAGAAACAACTGTTTTCTACAACTCGGGATCCTTCTTTTCGTACACTGGGTAAGAGGTATACAGTTAGACAGTAGTGTTTGGTCTCTTTTAATACTGTCTTGAACTTTTACCATACCCTTTCCTTTCTCCCATTGTCCTTTATATTTTCGTATAACCAATGGTTTTAAGGACAAAAGTAGTTTAATGTACACATCTTGAGAACCTTTGTTTCATCATTTGTGTTAGGACTTCCCTATTTGATACACACTGGTGTGTCAGAACACCTTGACTTTATGGTAAATCTTAAAACCAATATAGTAAGATTTTCTCCCTCTTTCCCAGGATGAATGTCTGGTACGGATTATTCGAATTGACTAAGGTCAGTATGTCCCAGAAACAATCTTGTTCCTTTTTACCAAAGAAAGGTAGGTGTCTTACTTCGTTCCTTTTAGAAAGAGGGTACCGATAGACAAAGAAGATGGACTTTAAAGAATATATTTCTCGAATTTATAGGACTCATAAGATCCTATTCTCGAAGGGTCCACGGAGATCACTACTCCTTGGGTGGACGGTTACGTCCTCTGTTTTCTCTACACTCAAGCTAGGGACCCAGTGTTTCTAGGGGACCTCCTCCCGTACCGTTGGGTGAGGTCATAAGAACGGACCTCTTAGAGTACCTGTCTCCTCCGACCGTACGATGTCAGGTACCCCAACTTTCTTGGTCTGTAGTGACTTCGCTGAATCGTGGGTGCTTAAGATCCTATTTCGAGACCTCTTACTTACCTTCTGGACTGTCTTGAATCCAGAAGACTCATTTAAAGTTCTCTTCCTTCTAAGAGGAAACAAACTTTTTTTTTCCTCTCTCTTTCTTATATTACACTGACAAGAGGTTTCGGAACAAGAACCAACCTCGTAGTAGTCTACTTTCTTCGTTCAGTCAGTCAAAGGACAAATTTGGAGAAGTTTAACGTGACCATAGTGAACGTTGGTTTTCTCAAGACTATTTGTGTGACGTGTTCTTTTATTTTCAATCCTTAGTACTTTTTATCTTACCCATGGGTCTTTCATTTGGTTGGTTGGTTGATCGACTCTAATTAAAATACTGTAACATTGTACTAACGTTTAAATAAAGTATTTTAATCATTTGTTCTTATATCCTTACTATTTAGTAATTAAGCTCCAGTATATTCCCAAACACTCGACCGTAGATTCCACTTAAATGTTAGGTCTTTAGGATTTCGGTAAAAAGGATCGGTAATACATAATTGTTACTCAGGACTAAGTTCTTTATTTTTTTTCTCCTTCGACTAATACCTATAAGGTGAGGGAACTGTACTTTATAAACTTTGTCGGGTGACCAGGGATAAAAATCTAATTTTTGGTTAGTGACCTTTTTCGGGTATTGGTCATGTCATTACTCGGGTACCGGTAAATAAATATCAATTGAGATCGACTAAGTACTCGACGTTGAGTTACAGACCATTCACAATACACTGAGGACCTGAAATAGTTGGATAAATACACATCGGTTCTGAAGAGAGTATCTTGTACATATATACGTTTGTGTAACGGAATATACATCCATATTACCTTCCTCTTTCTTTATATAAGTGATCACATGTTGGACTGATGTAAAATACTTAGACAGGTTAGTGTAAACCGAAAAGGTATTGAATGAATCTAGTAGGTGTGACTTAAATGACGTTCGACGTACGTTTTGGTCGTCACGTCCGTTCTCCATTACTCTCGGATTCTCTCTGTGTACGTAAAAGTATATATAATTACCAAATATACCCCCCTTTCGACTTCCTATTTTCTCCGTAGTTTATAACGGTCTTACTGTCTACTTTACGACTTTAATACCAGGAAACTTCATCCGAGATCCATTTGATTGATGTGTCGTGTACCGTTCTTTACACACCGTTATCAACACTACTTTAAACAGAACTAATTACGGGGGTTCACTTTTCTATTTAGAACGATTCCTTCAAGACCTCCAAGTTACTTACCTTCGGTGTATAAGTACGATGGTAGACTCAAGTCTTTCTCTCTTTTCGGATTATGATTGGAACGTAAACGTGGTATATGTTCAGAAGGGACATCACTGAATTCCTATACACGTAATATATAGGTGAAAGAAAAACAAAATACTTACTGACGAGACTCACAACGGGTAAAGTAAGAACTTAAATTTCAAATGTTTGTACAATATGTTACAAATTACAGATAATCGATAATACACAAATAATGATATTAGTTTCAATAAAAATCTTCTACACTACTCTCCCTCTCTTTTTCACCAAGATCTTAATACAATTACCTAATTTTTAAATAGATCTTCGGTTATTTTCGACGTTTGTAGACCCTTATATAAATTGTAAAGATAATTTCTTACATATACTATTGTTGATCTTGAGGTAGTATTAATCTGTGACATGGGTTCTCCATTTCCTATTGTGAGATGCAACTCCGGTCCACAGGATTTTCACTCAATCCAACTTCCTGGAAATTTGAGTGACCCGTTCAAAGGGAGATAAGTCCTTTTAATTTTTGTGTTAGAGGAAAGAATCCCAGAGTAGTGTCAGTCATTTTATATCTACCATCATTTATGAAAGGTAAACATATTCCCAAATGTCAATTTTTTTTTTTTTAGGTCAGAGTGATCGACAATACAAACTAGGAGAGAGAACGAGAATAAAATGTCTTTTGATTTAAACCTCTTCATCTCAACAAACAGGTGTTGACACATGGAATATTTACACTCTCGATTTCAATTTTAAGTGGAAAGTGTATCTTGTCGTGAATTCTCATCTTATCTTCCTTCTACTTTACGGACGATATACAATATGTCATAATATCACGAAAGAGTAATCGAGTACGTAATAGTATACATTCATTCATTCACTTCAGCGAGTCAGCACAGGTTGAGAAACGCTGGGGTACCTGACATCGGGTGGTGCGAGGAGGTAGGTACCTTAAAAGATCCGTTCTCATGACCTCACTCAACGGTAAAGGAAGAGGTCCCCTAGAAGGGTTGGGCCCCTTAGCTTGGACCCAGAAGGCGTAACGTCCGTCTACGAAATGGTAGACTCGGTGTATTGATAAGGTATTTTGTCCTCACTAATAAAGGTAAGTACCCATTGTTTTGACTACGAGACTCAAAATATTTTGTATGGTTTCAGGGAATCCATAAATTCACGACTCTTCCCTACTTTTAGGTCAACACAGACTATAGTTTTTGATCTAAAGAGGGTATTTTCTGTGTTTATGAAGATTCCGTACATGTTGAAAATACGTTACTGTCTATTCTTATTTTGATTCCTCTTATTAGGTGAAAGAAATGTATATTAATGAAGTAGTCGTCCATGAATAATTCTCGATTAATTCACGAATCGAAACATAAGTCTTAACACCTTCTTTACTTCTTCGTCTTTTGTCCGAAAGAAAAGGTTTTCTCCAAAGTTTTGTTGAAATTTTACGGTTTTTATACATATCATAATATGTTATTGTAATTCCTCATAATTTACGTTTGTTTTGTCCTCTTTTCATAATCGTTTTATTTATTTTGACAATTTTAATTTTATACCAAATTATACCTGATTGTAAATTGACGTTTAAGGTCCGTCCATGATTAACTTGAAACCTAATCAAAAGGTATGGGTGGAGAAACACACAAAAAAAAAAAAAAAAAAAAAGGAGTAACATTGACTTTTCCTTTCTCAGTCCATCGGTTATCACCACCATCTACTTTTTCGTGATAGAGATCCTGATGTCGTTTACAGATAATCTACAGTGTGGTAGTGATTTGTAGTAATATAAAGAGTAGGGTAAACAAACAAATAAGAAGGGATTTTGTGTACATGACTCCCGGGTGGTGTACGGTCCGTAGTCTGACCCGTGACCCAAATGTCACCACTAGTTCTGTCGTTACCGGGACCCGTTCTAATAGGTCTCGCTAGGAAACTGAAGTGATCTCACTTAGACATTTTAGACTCTCACTTTTGAGTCTTAACCCTGGACTTTCTGGACTCGAATCAGGGACTAAGTCATAAACGTACGAGAACTTACTAATGTATACTGAGACTCCGAGTTATGGGAGTAGACACTTTGTCCTTATTTTATTAAAGATAAGTGAACAGAACGTTTTCCTTCTTATCCTTTTCGTATACTTTTGTTGACGTTTCTCGTTTTAAAGTGTGTTCACATTACTTAATAATGATACAATACACGGGTCAGAGTATTAAGACCGAGGAAAGAGTGTCCTTTCAGTATATAAACACGACGAAGATGAGTTTTTATACACGAGGACGAATCCAATCTCGAGTCGATGGAGACTTATACTCATCGTCGATGGGAGTTAACAAGTGAGGAGAAGGTAACGGGAATAGGGGGAATCAGGGACCGTCAATCTCGACAGTACTGATGAAGGAGGATGTATATATTAAAGAGAGGAACACATATCAATAGAAAGAATAAAAGTTTTTAAGTATGGAAGGGGATCCTAGGATTGAGTCCACTGGAATGTTTGTCATCGGTACCTTTGGAGTTAGGTTTTACGAAGTCGTCATAATAAACATGATGTGTCAGTCGAGGGTATTTTTGGATCGACATAGATTCGATAGACCGTACTGATGGAGACATTGTCCGAAGCAACTACCGAGTTTACCATTTCTGAGACGGTCGTTACGTCCCCTGTACTCAAGATAGGGACCCAACCCTTCTAGGGAACCTCGTCCTTTACCGTTGGGTGAGATCATAAGAACGGTCCTAATAGGGTACCCGTCTCCTCGAACCGCCTGATATCGGGTACTCTAGCGTTTCTCAGTCTGTGCTCACTCGTGTGTGTGTGTGTGTGGGGAGACATTATTAGGATACGACCATTGTTGTCGGATCGTCATGCGACGTGTTCGTCGTTCTCAAATAACGAAGACCGACTGTCTCCCTACAGATCCGTGAGGGTTCAATTGTAGGTCACTTTCGGTTTGGTTTCGTGATAAGGGATTCTCCATAAGATTGAACAAAAGGTCAAAAGACAGATCTTAGTCAAACGAACGGGGTAAGAACAAGAGAGAATAACCGGACTTTTGTTGAAAGAACCGATTACGTTAGGTGAGTCTGAGAAAGAGACATGACTCGTAGAAGTTCATACGGAGAGGTAAAGGAGAAACGTTCTCAATGTCGACTGTCTAGAAAAATTTATTGCGAGATTTAATCGGAGTAAGGAAGGACCTAAGATACAAGTTACCAATCAGGGGAAGAGACCCAAGATAAAAATGGGAGTAAGACAGAGGGTAAGAAGGACTGAAGAGATCACGACAAAAGGGGGACCGAGTACCGGAGAAGAGAGGGTCGTTCGGTTTGGTGTACTGATGTCACAAAGGTTGGAAAACGGGCTTCGGTCGTTACTGTCAACGTCTCATCCTCCTCCACACTGAGTGAGAAAACTCTTGACCAACGGTGTGTACAGTTTCGGGGTTGGGTAAAGGTACGTTGTAAAAGTACGTTCTCTGTGCATATTCGAAATCCTGAGTCGGTTGAGCTCAAGCAAAAAGGACTTTACACTACGGTTGATCGTAGACGGTGTTGACTAATAGTACTAAACGAATTCCTTTAAAGAGGTCCTAATTCTAGAAATAGAAGTTACTATATTAAAGTGGAACGACAGACTTCCGATTTCATATTTTGTGTCTTAGTGACAGAATTTCACAGGGAGTGTACCATACTATCATCATTCTTCTAGTTTCTAGACTCCGAGAATTTTGGACCCCATTCTGGGTTTAGATGACGTACTGTTGAACCCAGGTACCTATTTAGGAAATTAAAAAGATCGGAGTGAGTTTTCCACCCTCCCTAAAAGGATTAACTAATAATTCTGTGAGAGTCGAGATTATAAGAAAAGGTTCAAAAGATGTTTTCTATTGACACCTCAAATTGTTTACTTATGTATATTCTAATAAAATCCGGGTTAAACAGGAAGGAGGATTATTGAATGTCTTATTGACAAAAGGAAAAAGTTGGTAATTTTATATTTTAACTCATTAAGAGGTACCTAACAGTTGAGTAAGTTAGTTGTTAATAAATAATTCACTGTCATAATCCTTGTTCTGTGTCATCTTGTTTTGTTTGTATCAGAGACGGAAGATTATACATGACAGATCATCATTTCGTTCAGGGATCTCCCTGATAGATTTATTTCGACCGGGAGAGAGTAAATAGTTGCACAGAAGTCTCAGAAAGTCTTTACGGACCATGACCCATATGTTTTTATCGATAAAAATTACCCTTTGACTGATTTACTTATTTGTTTGTTTACTTATGTTCTTTAGATGTAGTATCTTTGAAGTCTCAAACAAGTTCAACGTTATTTACATTCCGTTTTGGATTACGAGATTAAGAAGTTACAGTAATTGTAGGATCATTTTTTATTGTAATCCATGTATTTGTAAACAGTTCTTCACTGAATTGGACTCGTAACATTTTACTCAGAAACCTGTTCTTTTTTACAGTATCCTTTACTACAGGTCCACTTATTCTTGTCGAACTTTCGTTTCTCTCATCCCTGGATGTACACATGTACTCACTTGTACTCATCGTCTCCTCCTCCACTTACATAGAAGTGAATGTGACCAATATGGTGAATTTTATAAGTTAGAGGGTCACCGTACATACCATGTCATCCTCTAATATTCTAGTTGAACAAATGATTTATGTTAGATATTAAACATCAGGTACCCCAAAATCATTTAATGTTTCTATATTGATCTTGAGATCAAAAATTTTTTCTGCCTACTTTTTACCACCTTTTACAAATAAATAATAGATAAATGACTCAAATACTTATGTAACCTGTATGATAAAAATTTAAACAAAGTTTTCAGTTTCAACAAATTCCACTAAAGATTTCATGTATGACATATTGTAAACTTTGTGTTACGATTCTGGGGAAAACCGTATCAGAACACCAAACGACAGGTTTTTTATCCATCAGTAAAAACTATCGAGAACCATATTTAGTGTGTATCAGTCACATTTAGTTTGTATAAAATATTTACTAGAATTACCCAATATTAAAAACGTCGTTGAACGAGTAAACGTGTCCCAGTATCTTTTGCAAGACTTCAGAATCCCAATATCTTTTCACTCTACTAATAATTTCGTATTTTCTTTAAAATAAAAGAAATACTTTTCTATATCCAAGGTTACGTGAAGGTTTAATAAACGAGAACTCTTTTGAGATTCTTAAAATATAGATACCGAGAATTTAGTAGTAGTGTGAAGAATTAGAGTGGTACGGATACCAAGATGATCCACGATTCCATAAGTACCTTTCACTTATAATGAGTCTTGATCTGGAGTTTCGTAAATACGAGACATCTAAAATGACCAAATATTATCGGTAAACTTAAGAGTCATGTCGACTGTTATTTTTTTTCAGTTTTTTGACATCGTGCTTTCACATAAATTACTTTCCCGTCTGTAAAGGTTATTCCGTTAAGAGTCTTCTACTGACCTTTTCGAACTGTAAACCGAATACTACTCCATGAACCCAGAATAGGGCTATGAAATTAATCTTTTCTTTACGTAAACTACAAGCAGTCCTGATTCAAGGTCGGTTTTGTAGACGGTGGTATTGACGATGGTGTTGGTGACCGTACCGAAAAGGTCATTGTTTATAAATAGTTCGCGTCAAATGTGCTTGTCATACTTAGTCACTTTTGTCGTACCCAAAATCTTCACCCGACTATTTTCATTAACCCTGAATGATACCCGGTCCTTAACAAAATTTACGACATGGATATAATTGTATATATTATGACAGCTGTCGGACACTTCATTCCCTTAATTACGTTTTTCTACGTACGAAACAGGAGTAAAGTATCTATTCTTTTGACTCCAAGTCACCCAGTTCATTACCGGGGTTTTAGTTTCTATTGTCATTTATCATTTACATCCCAGTTTAGAATGTAAACTGGGAGAAGATGACATAGACTAGTTTTTAGATAGGAGGATTGGTGACTTGATCTGATGAACTTATGAGTATAAACTAATTTTTATTTTGTATTAGGTAAATATTAAGAAAAACAGAAAACAGATTTTTTTCTTTGTATCACTTTTCTTAGTATCTTAGGGAATGTCTCCTTCTTAATTTAAAACTTACTAAGTCTTCTTAATTTAAAACTTACTAAGTATTCTTAAGTTGTCACTCTGACCTCTACCTCTCTGAAACGTTCATCTCCCTTGTCATAAAGACTCCCGGATTCTCCGTATTTTAAGGGACCACCGAGTCTCCCATTTCGCAGACGGAAGTTACGTCCTCTGGACCCAAACTAGGGACCCACCGCTTCTACGGGACCTCTTCCTTTGCCGTTGGGTGAGGTCATAAGAACGGACCTTTTGGGGTACCTACCTCTTCGGACCACCCGATGTTAGTACCTCAGTGTTTCTCAGCCTGTACTGACTCACTGAAGTGAAGTGAAGTTCTCCGTATTTTGTTGTCTCGTACTAATTCTCTAATTTTTGTTAATCCAATATATGATTTCGAAGATTTTATAATATCCTTCTATCATTTTTTTTTTTTTAGATCCATTCACCTCTTTTATGGGGTAGAAGTGCTTATCCTTCTAAATTGTAACAATTTTACTATTATAAGGGGTTGGAGAAAACGTCCAAGTCGCGTTAGGGATAGTCTTAGGGTCGACTGGAGAAACATTTAACTGTTCGACTAAACCTTTTAAGTGTGTCTTAACGTTCTCTTGGTCCTATCGGTTTTATTAGAATTTATTCTTGTTTCATCCTGAAAGTTTTGAATGATGTTTTGTTGTCGTTTATTCTGTAAAAGTGTGACCGTAGTCTTATTTGTGTCTAGTTGTCTTTTCTTAACTCTTATATCTTTACCTGGGAGTGTAAATACCAGTTGACTAAAAGTCGGTATCACGGTTCTGGTGATTTACCCCTTTCTTATCAGAAAAGTTTGTTTCCCACCACCAGTTGGCCTACGACGACGACGTCGATTCAGTGAAGTCAGCACAGGCTGACACACGCTGAGGTATCTGTCGTCGGGTGGTCCGAGGGGGCAGGGACCCTAAAAGGTCCGTTCTCATGACCTCACCCCACGGTAACGGAAGAGACCCAGTTGACCTATTGGTGTACGTTTTCTTACTTTGACTTGGAAATGAAGTGTAGTATAATTTTTTTTTTTTTTTGGAAGTTTTACCTAGTTTCTAGATTTACATCCTTGATTTTGATATTTTGAGAATATTCTTTAATAATCGTCATCAAAGAGTCAGTACAGGTTGAGAAACACTGGGGTACCTGACATCGGACGGTCCAAGGAGGTAGGTACCTTAAGAGGTCCGTTCTAATGACCTCACCCATCGGTAAGGGACGAAGTCCCCTATAAGGGTTGGTCCTCAGATTGGGTTCAGAGGACGTAACGTCCTTCTAAGATATGGTAGACTCGGTGGTTCCTTCGGGAATGTAAATACCAGTTGAGTAAAAGTAGTTGTCACGGTTCTGGTGACTTACCCCCTTCTTATCAGAAAAGTTTGTTTCCCACGATCTGTTTACCTATTGGTGTACGTTTTCTTACTTTAACTTGGGATGAAGTGTAGTCTATTTTTTAATTGAGTTTTACCTAGTTTCTGGATTTACATCCTCGATTTTGATATTTTGAGAATCTTCTTTTGTAATCCTCATTTTAGAAACACTGAAACCCAAACCGTTTCCTAAGAATCTATACTGTAGTTTTCGTACTCGTTATTTTCTTTTTTTTAACTGATCTGAAGTAGTCTAAATTTTTAGTAATATGACATTTCGTGTGGAGAGACCTTTTTCTTTGGGTGTCTTTCTTTCTTTCATATAAGATAAGAGTAATAAGTGTCATTAAAACAAGACATTTCAGTGCGTTGATGATTTAACCATTTATAACTTGGTAACAGGGATTGCCTTTATGTCCTAACCCAAGGACGTTCGGAGGTTAGTGTAAAAACAGTTGGTCGGTTATGTATTGTAACAAAATACACACAATGATAAATTTTTGTTGAATTATGTATGACATAACAACTAAGTGACTACGACTTGAGTACTGGTTGTCTTGATATTGAATTCGGAATTCGAATAGATTGTATGTATAAAAGAGGTATTCCGTGTAGTGTCGGAAGAAAACTAATTCCTGTGATCTGTCGTAAAGTTGTGTTACGAACCCTTCTAAAATTGTCGTTTTACTGGTTGTTTTTCGTGTTTATTTTCTCGTAAGATAGGATGGGTCTCGCGATCAAAAGTTAAGAATCGTAGTCAAGTCAAGTCAGTGAGTCAGCACAGGCTGAGAAACGCTGGGGTACTTAGCGTCGTGCGGTCCGGAGGGACAGGTAGTGGTAGAGGGCCTCAAGTGAGTCTGAGTGCAGGTAGCTCAGGTACTACGGTAGGTCGGTAGAGTAGGACCCAGCAGGGGAAGAGGAGGACGGGGGTTAGAGAGGGTCGTAGTCTCAGAAAAGGTTACTCAGTCGAGAAGTGTACTCCACCGGTTTCATGACCTCGAAGTCGAAATCGTAGTAAGGAAGGTTTCTTTAGGGTCCCAACTAGAGGCAGTCTTACCTGACCAACCTAGAGGAACGTCAGGTTCGCTGAGGGTTCTCAGAAGAGGTTGTGTGGTGTCAAGTTTTCGTAGTCAAGAAGCCGTGAGTCGGAAGAAATGTCAGGCTGAGAGTGTAGGTATGTATTAGGAATCGTATTGGTGTACTTTGAGGGAAATATTGTGTAAAGGGAGAGACACAGGTGAAGTCACTAACAAAAAAGTGAACCCACACAAGACAGACTGTTTGTCTAAGTAAAAACAAAAAAATTCAAGAAAACTAGAAATAAACCGTTAAGAATGGGTACGAGAACCCCGGGGTAAGAAGAGTGAAGAATAGTTTAAACGGAGAGAAGAACATGGAAGTAAGGATGAAAATCGGGTGAGGATCTTAAGTATTCCCGAAGGGTCAACCACGATTATCATTTCTTGGACGGACGGTTACGTCCTCTGTATTCTCTGTGTCCAAGTCGGGGACCCAACCCTTTTAGGGGACCTCCTTCCGTGCTGTTGGGGGAGGTCATAAGAACGGAACCTCTTAGGGTACCTGTCTCCTCAGACCACCCGACATGTCAGGTATCGCAACGTTTCTCAATCTGTGTTGACTTCGTTGAATCGTGTGTCGTGTGTTTGTCTTAAGGGTTTGTACCCTAGAGTCATAACCATAGTAATGTTCGGTATCAAGGGAAAGAAAACTGAACAATTTCTCAGAGGAGTTGTGGAAGTGGATGATTTGAGATAAGTGTAGGTAGGGACACAGACCTTATAGAAGGATAGAGTGTAAAGGTAGAAGTGGACAACTTTAGGTGGATCATGAATCTTCGAGTGAAATTTAACGGAGCATTTGGTGACGGAGTGTCTCTTCGGGAAGGGGTTTAGGGACGACGAGACTTGAGAAAAATTTTAGAAACGAACATTAAAAGAGTACAGTAAACAGTGAAAGGTAGTCCCCGAAGTCGATAAGTATAATAAGTTTATTATAAGTATATTCTACTTTTCTAGATACTTTAAGTCCTATAAATACTCGTTTTCTATGTACAGGTGTCAGTAGGGCGTCCTTTGAAATCAATGTAAACCGGAAACTCAAAAAGATTGAAAGACGTAATATATATATTAAATCGAAGAGTAAATCAGGAGTCTTAAGACTTTCTGTTAATAGAAATGATCGAGATAAAATGTTTACTTTCATGAATCTCAATTCCCCGGACTACTTACAGGATGTTACTATTGATCGATTAGGTCAAACATTTAAGGTGAGTAATGAAAGACGAATACCGTAACAGTTATTTTTGACCCCCATGAGATGTCCTATGGAATGATATCACTTTTACTTTCAGCGAGTCAACACAGACTGAGAAACACTGGGGTTCCTGATATGTCAGGTACCTTAAGAGGTCCGGTCTTATGACCTCGCCATCGGAAAGGGAAGAGGTCCCCTAGAAGGGTTGGGTCCAGAGGGTGTAACATCCACCTAAGAAATGGTCGACTAGGTACTCTCTTCGGGTTGGAATGATTTCACCAACCGTTTCGGTACGTGAGTCATAAAGAAAAAGTAACACGATGTCTTAATCTGTAATATCAGAAGTCGTGGGACCTAAAGGAATAGATAATTGTTTGGCGGATCATTATACGACATGAGAACAAAGGAGTGGAAGGACTATAACTGTAAATAATTAAATAATGAGTTTCTTTCCCTCCAAATAATAGTTCTACGTTTCGATCGAGTACCTTTGATTTTGGTCTTTTGTCTTGGTCCGGGGTTCTTCCTTGAAGGTCCAATCCCTTTTGATACTTGGTTAAGAATCCTAGACCTAGAGAGTCAATTTTGAGAGTTTCCACTTCTAGATTCGACTGTAAATTAAGATGTATTAAGATCACTTAACAGATCGGATAACTACTGAGGTAGAGTTTCAGTGTCCTACGACTTTTGTTTCTTCTATGTCTTCCGTTAGAGGTTTTTGTTTGTGGTGATAAAGTCTCCGTTTCCAGTACGGTCCGACTTTTAAAGGAACTATTATAGTGTAGATTATTACTATCCTTCTTTGTTTAATCCTTCTGTCCCGTTTTGTGATACTGTTTTGTCTAAAAAGGAGATTAAATACCTTTGGATAAATTTTACACAGTAAGACTCCTCGGACTTTTGTGGATACCGGAGTAAAGATACTCAGGTCGGACCTTAGTACCTTAGTCGTTTAGTTGAGACTCTAAGAATTGGGTCTATCCGGAAATAGAAAAATATTTAACGAGATTCTAAGACCTTACGTTCAAGGTATTCATCCCGGGACCGTTCTTGTTATGGAGGTTAAATTCTTTAAGACGAGAAGAGTCGATGTAAAATTCAAAGGACACCAACCCTGGTCCAACGTATAGATGGTTATAGAGAGGAATCGTAGAGAGACGGAACGTTTCTGTTTTACGCAGTACTGACAAGGAACGGAACTTAATCTAATTAAGAGTTTGTCTTTTCCACTGTTTTTCTATTAAGATTTAAGTCGTGTCTGTACTGTTATATGAATAGTTATTCAGTCCAGATTTGTCACGAGACATAATCTCCCCCCTTTAAACTAAGAACAAGACTAAGGAAGTAGATAAGGATACATAAACGTCCTTCGTCTAATTCTCTTTAGGAAAAGTGTATACTCTTTTATCTACGTGTACTAAATTATATTTTTAAGTATTTCTTTTTTAAATTATCGAATAGTCTTATAATCAATAGGATATGTACTGTGTAAATCTGATGAACGAATTAAACAATGAGAAACACTGTTTCTCAAAAATTTATTCTTAATAAGTATACATGAAAATTTTTACTTTACAATACAAAAGGAAGACCCTGAAGAATTTTAATAAACTAAATGATTTGTTATTTTACGGGATTACAAAATTCGGTTTGTGAGAAGAAACCGAGGGTTTACAAAAGTCTTTATTGAAAAAGGAACAATTAAAGGTTTAGAACCGACGTAAAGGGTGATTAAAGTTTGTATACAGTATATACTTTATACAATAAAAAGGTTCGGATTAAAACCGTCCTCGCCTAAAAACCTTGGTCGTATCTTTCTAAGTCCCTGTTTGTTTGTCCTGTCGAACTTCGACGGTGTTGAGGTATTGTTAAAATAGAAAAAGTAGATAGAAGTCTAGGTATTTCCGTTCCCGTTATTACTCCCCACTCACCCGAGACTATTTTAAAATTGTACTCCATTTAGTATGGAACTTCAAAATATAGAATGGGATATTAGACGAAAGGTTTTTCTTAGTGAGTGAGTATCATTAAAAAGATCTTATATTCTACACTTCACTTGAATTCTGGGACTATTGTTCTCATTATGTTAGGACTATAGTAGTAAGACCAAGGGACTCTGAATGTCAGTTTTCCTTATTTGTCCATTTCGCTACATTTTTCAAGAGAATTGGACGTTTTCTAAGTGATATGATTATGGTAAACCTTTCGTTATCTGTAAAGAATAACGTATTTTAGATAAATGAGATTTTAACTAAAACATTTCTTGATGGTTCTTGAGTTATCAATTTTTCTTATACTTAAGTAGTGTTGAAAGATCTAGTCATGAACTCCTGACTGTATGGAATTCTATGTTTACAAAAAGGAGAATATTTGGGGCTAAGTGACATGTGGTCCATACATCCTTTTTTCGATCGTATTGTTTTTCTTTGGATCAGACCTCCGTACTATGTCCCAGGATCAAGGTAAAGGTAGGAAAAGATTTTCTCACCTAACTCACGTTACCAATATTAATAAGGAGGGAGAGATATAGATGTATAATTTACAATACAACACCAAATAGTTGTCTATCAGATAAAACAATTGGGAACACTCAACAAATCGATTATTTTACGTTTCCTTCTCTATAAAAAGGTCAAGTTTTAGTTCCGGAAGTCTCTATACCACGTAAAAGACACGAGACCAGGGGGTGTAGGGGTAGTGTTCTTACATGGACTTGGTCAGATGACCTCCTACTCTGTGTACCTTGTCTCCATTTAGTCAGGTCACTGGGTCCATCCGGGGTCTATACTCTATCGTCCCGGTTCTAATCGTTTCAGTTTGTCGGTTAAGTGTCGACTGGTATCTGTGTTCGGAGTGGTTCGGGTCAAGTTTAGTAGTCTTTAGTGTTCGACTTAATATTCGTCGACAAGATTCGAAGATCAACGACAAGATTCAAAGATTGAAACTTAAAGAAATTTACGTCACTATCGATTGGTCAAACACACACACACGTGCGTGCACACATACACAAATCAACGAATCAGTACAGGCCGAGAAACACTGGGGTACCTGACATTGGACGGTCTGAGGAAACAGGTACCCTAAGAAGTCCGTTCTTATGAGCTCACCCGTCGGTAAGGGAAGAGGTTCCTTGGAAGGGTTGGGTCCCTAGCTTGGGTCCAGAGGACGTGACGTCCGTCTAAGAAATGGTAGACTCGGTGGTTTTTTCCGGTCATGGAGAGCGGATGAGTTCAATGGAGGAACAATTTGACTATCTTATCAAATTCATTAATTATCGTCCATAGAAACTCTTTAAATGGATATACGCTAGGGTACCTGATGTGACGTCCGTCTAAAAATGGTGGACTCGGTGGTCCCTTCAAGGTACATTTAACAATGTTTATTTATTTAGATTCAAAATCCTTTCATAATTTTATTTTAGATGTTTACTAAACAAAGATTACTTCTGGACGTACACAGAGACAGCCTTAATTCAAAATTTAAATCCAGGTTTACGTTTTGGACCGAGTCAATGTCTAGTCGTCTACCGTGGATAAGTTCATGGTTCTCCTATGACTAAATTTCTCAATTTTTCTAAATTTTTGAGTTTGTTATTTTAATAAAAACATACAGTGACTAAAAAGTTTACTTCTCTAATAAAATCGTTGAATTAACAAGTTAAGTTAAAAATTTTTGAACGAAAGTGAAAATGAATGAAAATTTAAAGGGACTTCTAAAATCATACCCTCTAAAATCAAAATTTACCGTAGACCTACCCACGACGAGGGAAGAGGTTTTTATAGATTTTCATGGGTCTTTTTTTTTTCTAATTTTTGTCGTTGTGATTTTTGACTGATAACAGATTTCAACCTCCCTTAAAGGAAATTCATAATATGGTTACCTCGACTTTACTTGTTTCGTCCGTTACTGACTAAGTACTTGCCGAGACTTTTGTTCCTACCGGGAGGATTTCCCACTTCTTAAAAGAAAGAGTAAGTGAGAGACTGGGAGACTAAACCTCTCTATGCGAATATAGGTTGGTCTTTTTTTTAATAATAAAGAGTTGACTCCCTTTCCTCCATACTATGTTAATATTGTGAGAAAGATGAAAAGGGAGGAGTCAGAGGGGTTACGGAAAAATGTAAGACGTTGTGAGTTTTTATACTTCTATTTCTTCCGTTCATGTACTCCTAGTCTTCAGTATGTAATATAAGGACCACCACACTGGGGAGATTCAAGATAGACCATCCCTCTTCGCGTATGTTCTGGAAAAGTTTCATAAATCCTCTCGTCATATATGAAATAATTGAGACTGACGGTCCCTTAGTCTGAACCCCGATTCTCCCCTATGATGGTACCAAAGTCAAGTCAAGTCAAGTCAGCAAGTCAGCACAGGCCGAGAAACGCTGGGGTATTTAACGTCGTGTGGTCCGGAGGGACAGGTAGTGGTTGAGGGCCCCAAGTGAGTGTGAGTGCAGGTAACTCAGTCACTACGGTAGGTCGGTAGAGTAGGAGACAACAGGGGAAGAGGAGGACGGGGGTTAGAGAGGATCGTAGTTTCAGAAAAGGTTACGCAGTTGAGAAACATACTCCACCGGTTTCATGACCTCGAAGTCGAAATCGTAGTAAGGAAGGTTTCTTTAAGGTCCCAACGAGAGGAAGTCTTACCTGACCAACCTAGAGGAACGTCAGGTTCTGTGAGAGTTCTCAGAAGAGGTTGTGGTGTCAAGTTTTCGTAGTTAAGAAACCGCGAGTAGGAAGAAATGTCAGGTTGAGAGTGTAGGTATGTACTGATGACCTTTTTGGTATCTGACTGATCGGTCTGAAATCAGTCGTTTCATTATGGAGACGAAAACTTATACGATAGATCCAACTAGTATTGAAAAGAAGGTTCCTCATTCGCAGAAAATTAAAGTACCGACGTTAATGGTAGACGTCACTAAAACCTCGGGGGGTTTTATTCAGACTGTGACAAAGGTGACAAAGAGGTAGATAAAGGGTACCTCGCTACCCTGACCTACGGTACTAGAAGCAAAAGACTTACAACTCGAAATTCGGTTGAAAAAGTGAGAGGTAAAAGTGAAAGTAGTTCTCCGAAAAATCAAGGAGAAGTAAAAGACGGTATTCCCACCACAGTAGACGTATAGACTCCAATAACTATAAAGAGGGCCGTTAGGACTAAGGTCGGACACGAAGAAGGTCAGGTCGTAAAGAGTACTACATGAGACGTATCTTCAATTTATTCGTCCCACTGTTATATGTCGGAACTGCCTGAAGAAAAGGATAAACCTTGGTCAGACAACAAGGTACAGGTCAAGATTGACCACGAAGGATTGGACGTATATCCAAAGATTTCTCCGTCCAGTCCACCAGACCATAAGGGTAGAGAAAGTCTTAACAGGTGTCAAATAACACTAGGTGTGTCAGTTTCCGAAACCGTATCAGTTATTTCGTCTTTATCTACAAAAAGACCTTGAGAGAACGAAAAAGGTGCTAGGTCGTCTACGACCGTTAAACTAAAGACCAAGAGACGGAAATGATTTTGCTCGAACTTGTAGACCTTCAAGTGTCAAGTGCATAACGACTTCGGACCAAACCTCTTAAAACTCGTAATGAAATGATCGTACACTCTACTCACGTTAACACACCATCAAACTCGTAAGAAACCGTAACGGAAAGAAGGTCTAACCTTACTTTTGACTGGAAAAGGTCAGGACACCGGTGACGACTCCAAAGGTTTAAACGACTGTATAACTCACGTCGTGAAAGTGTCGGAGTAGAAAGTCCTAAACTTTCTCGAGTTGACCTTAAGGTAGTGGAGGTGATCGAAACAAGTATCACTACGAAAGATTGCGGGTAAACTGAAGTATAAGGTCCTACAGACCGAGATCCACTCACTAGTGTGGTAGCACTAATAGTACCAGCACTTCTAGAAAGAAAATGTCAAAAAGACACATACGAATGGTGGAGAAGAATTATAGAAGACGAAGACAATCCAGGTATGGTAAAGACACGAAATAGCTCGAGTAGAAACGTACTTTATAAGGGAAAGATAGAGATTAAAAGAACTCCTCTAGAGATGAGAAAGGGTAAAACAAAAGGAGATAAAGAAACGTAAATAGAGACTCCTTCCGAAAGAGAAAAAAAATTAAAAATAAATAAAAAAAAAAAAAGTCCCTCCGAAAGAATAGAGAGGAACGATAAGAAACCTTGAGACGTAAGGTACGACTCTACGACATTTATGGTTATAACGTATCCTTGGACCTTACAATCCAGGTACTTAGTTCCGTTTAACCTTCACCAGTTTGTCCTTACAGTTGTAAGATCCGTAGTCGCTTGATTTTACCTGACTTTATCCACTTAAATTAAGTCTAATGGTAATAAAGATGATGACACCCGTCCTTAGGGAATCTTCTTTACCTCATCGGTAGTACTAGTTGTTTTCCCAGGTTTTACGTCATGAACCTACGTCAGAGTTTTTGCTGTCTTACTAGAGGCAAGCAAAGGTTCCGTTTGGTAAACTATAGTGTCATTAGGTTCGGATACGAGGTTGGTCATTGCGATTCTTCGACTTCAACTTGTCAAGATACTTCTGGATATTCTGGAAAATCTTGTGGACTTTTTCTACAGGAAATGCACCATCCCCTGACCTTAAATTTTCAAACTTCAGTTCTTCGTGGACTTTTGTCCGTTTAAACCGGAACCGCATGACTTACTTCGTCCCGTTTCCGATCATCTCAAAATGGTTCTCTTACGTGACCAGTATCGTTTGTGGGAGCAGGTTGTTGTGTTCTCTTCTGAGATGTGTACCTGTAGTGGTCTACCAGTTGTGGCTTTAGTCTGACTAATATAAGAAACGTCGGTTTCTACCTCTTCGAGATCTGTCAGTTGTTTTTGTTCTGGTCCTCGACTGACACCGAGTCTAGTACTTGAGGAATAACGGTTTAAGTCTGACTTTAACTTCTTTCATCCCTTTTGGTGATCTGGTGAGTCCATACTGGATTTAGTTTAGGGAATACTATTATGTCACCTTCACTCTTTATCTAACTTCCCGGATCTAGACTATCTGTCTCACGGAGGGTCCTCCACGATCACGTTTGTTAAACGAACGGTTATGTCCTCTCGTCCAAACTATAGACCCAACCCTTTTAGGGGACCTCCTGCCGTACCGGTGGTGAGGATAAGAACGGTACTCTTAGGGTATCTGTCTCCTCGGACCGATCGATGTTAAGTACCCCAGCCTGTGCTGACTTCGTTGAATCACCGTGTGACCCACAGAGCGGTAGGAAGACTCGACACGTCCGTGACCGTGCCGGGACCTGAGACTCGTGACCGTTCCGAGGGTACCACTGACGGAGTCCCGGGGGTCGGGTAAGGAATTGTAGCCGGGGATTCTGACAAGTTTCGAGAAGTGAACAGGTAAACCAAGAATTCCAGTTGGGCTAATCAAGTATAATCGTAGAGTCGTGGAGTGCCTACTCTAGACTCTGAGTCCAGTGGACTCGTTCGGGTCCGTCGGTCACGTTCCACATCTGAATTGTCAACAGTTACACCAATGGAATAGACCCTGATTCTGACGCGATTACCTCAAGGGGGTCTCAGGGGACGCCCTCCCCCGCACAGAGACCGTCCGCGTCGGGACGGGGGTCCCGAAGGCTCCGTCGTCGGACCCCACCCCCAAAGTCCTTACTCTTCGAAGCTCCGCGCGTCTGACCCTACTTTTACCGACTACTGAGAAGTTTGTCCTGTTCCCCTCCACAGGTCTTTGGAACCAGTCTTGGACAGAAACTCACTTTAGAGTTGAAGACAGAAGGTCTTCGCTACCTTTATCCTGAGTCTTAGGACTCCATTCTGCAGAGGGCTGTGTCGGTCCACGTCAGCGGTAATCCTTCGCTATGGGGTGTCGGAGAGTCCGGAACGGGGACTGTACTGGGGCGGAGACTTGTACAGGTGCGGGGACCCGCACTGTGGTAGGCGTCTCGTGTGACCCGACTCGGAGGCACCTCTTTAAGGAAGTAAAAGGTAAAAGAGGTTTNCGATTACCTCAAGGGGGTCTCAGGGGACGCCCTCCCCCGCACAGAGACCGTCCGCGTCGGGGCGGGGATCCCGAAGCCTCCGTCGTCGGACCACACCCCCAAAGTCCTTACTCTTCGACGCTCCGCGCGTCTGACCCTACTTTTACCGACTACTGAGAAGTTTGTCCTGTTCCCCTCCACAGGTCTTTGGAACCAGTCTTGGACAGAAACTCACTTTAGAGTTGAAGACAGAAGGTCTTCGCTACCTTTATCCTGAGTCTTAGGACTCCATTCTGCAGAGGGCTGTGTCGGTCCACGTCAGCGGTAATCCTTCGCTATGGGGTGTCGGAGAGTCCGGAACGGGGACTGTACTGGGGCGGAGACTTGTACAGGTGCGGGGACCCGTACTGTGGTAGGCGTCTCGTGTGACCCGACTCGGAGGCACCTCTTTAAGGAAGTAAAAGGTAAAAGAGGTTTTCAAAGACTCGAGATGATGCATACACGTCGTCACTACTCCATTTGAAATAGAGACAGGAGACTCTTCCACTAATACGGTTTGCACAAGATGTGGTACACTTTTCACAACACTTAACCTTTTGTTCCTGTCTAGGGTCACATCCTCTGAGTTTCTGTCGTAGACTTACTTTGGAAAGTCATATCATGCCTCCTTTCTCCTCTCTTTCATACTCCTAAGTACAAACCAGAACAACAAAACTTCCAAAATGCTACTTTTCAGGGGTGGAACACTCATAAGTAAGGGTACACCACCAGGTCGTGTATACGACATTCTCACTTCTTACACCTCTTCAACATCCTTGGACTTTCATCCGTTCTCTTAACTAATTCTTTTGTTAGGACTCGAGGTGTTTCTGTCCTCGAAACACAGGAAGTGACCAGACAGGATTCACGGTTTATGTATCATTTACACCTTTCTTACTTACCTAACAAAAGTCTATCACAACCTCGACTGGTAATCAACCTCTTGTATTTATTGTTAAATACCACAATGGGTGCATGAATTAACATACTAAAATGGGTTCTCCTTAGTCTGCAAATAATCTTCCGTCCCGAAGGGCCCACTGAGTCACCATTTCTTAGGCGGACGGTTACGTCCTCTGAGTACGTACCCAAGTTAGGAACCTAACCCTTCTCGGGGACCTCCTCCTTTACCGTTGGGTGGGGTCCTAAGGACGGTCCTATTAGATTTCCTTGTACAGTCGGATATTAGGGACCCTAAGGGCTTCTCAGTCTGTACTGTCTCGGTGACTCGTGTGACCGGACGCACGTGATCTTTTCCATCTCAATCCAAAACGGTCCGTTCCTGTATACTTTCCTTTTACCCCTTCCACGAAATCTCGATAAAAAACTTCTGAAGAGACCACCGAGACACCATTTCTTAGGCGGACGGTTACGTCCTCTACGTCGAAGCTAGGGACCCAGTCATTCCAGGGGACCTCTTCCTTTACCGTTGGGTGAGGTCATAAGAACGGACCTCTTAGGGTACCTGTCTCCTCGGACCATCAGGAACCCCAACGTTTTCTCAGTCTGTATTGAATAACTGATTTGTTGAAATCTCGACAAATTCACACACCAATTCACTATCTGGACCTTCAAAAGGAACCTCCTTTTCTATTTCTATCTTCCAACAGTCTACTTGATCCTCATCGAACATCATGGACTCGTCCAACTCCTTAACTGTATGGTTCCCGTATTCGACTTTTCACTTCCCACTTTACAGTCTGACATAAAAAAGTCTCGTTTTTTTATTGAGACTACTACTCGAGATCTTATACCGGCATTGACTTGACCTTACCTCCATTTCTCGGTATCCAACTTTTCCCTATCTGTCACTCTCCAGTCTAATAACCTACCAGATAAGTGTACTTATAATCTGGAGACTAACTAAGGAGGGTGAAACTCAAGGACAGGTCTCTGAGAACGGAGAGGGCTTTAGATGTGTCCTAAACGTAAAGGACGTTCAGATTGGAAGTCGGTCACAGTACTGAGACCTGTCCTTCCATTTCACCCCGTCACTCTGTCTCCCGATACTATCTGTAGACTAAAAAAAAAAAAATTAAACAAAACTTTTGAGTCGGAAGTGAGTGCAAGACATTTGTCAAGGAGAGAACAGGAGACCCTTTGATTGGGGTAAATGTCAGAGTCGGGTACACGTTCACTTCATCAACAAAGGGTTGAGATATAATTTATGTGACTATTCTCGTCTTTAATTTGGAACTTTAGACATCCTAAACGAAGGAGACATTCGTACCGACAGAGATGTCTTCAACTTCAATCGAAAAAATCGGGATACTAGACTTTAGATCTTGTCTCCCCTCTATAACCCCCTCCGTCCTACTTTATCTAACGCAGATTAAAAAAAGAGAGAGTTCAGACGTTTGACCGTCATCACTCAGTCCATCAAGAGTCCGGAGGAAAGTGGACTAATAAGCTCCACTGGGCTATGGTGGAAATGGAGGTCCGGATGAAAGGGTGGAGGAAACCTACGAGGTTGGAGAAACAAAAAGAATGGTCGGTGACGAGATGAATCGGTAATTTATCGAAACTGGAACTACTATACTTACACTTACTTCCGTTATGTGAACTGTGGAGACCGGTTAAAACGAAGTCAATTGACTCAACCCGCACGTTCTTCTTTTGGAACAAAATCCTTCTGAAAATTCTTCCAGGGTTACTAGGGGTGGAGGACTATCAGTGTGGGACCATATTAATAAGTAGGGGAACTTACATCCAACTTGAATCATTAAACGAAAATTATCTTATTCCTTTTTCCATTACCTTGCAGTTAAGGTGACAATCAAAGGTTTTATAACATTGAAGAAAGAAGGATCGTCTGACAGAAGACTGGGACTACTTCGTGACCTCTCCGGGTGTACCGTTCCTTAACTCCTATCTGAGGTCAGTCGAGGTCGCTTGTCAGTTCCTTAACTTCTAGAGTCAGGTCGTCCGAAACTCCTTGAAGTAGGACGGTCGTCAATACATTCACTAGTGGCTTCACCCAGAAAGATGTCAGTATGGAAACCTACTATGGGGTCGGGGTCGACTATCGAATTAACGTCGGTACACTCTCTGGAATTTCGTCTCTTGGGTCTATCCAGAACAGACTTAAGGACTGGTGTTTTTGACACTCTATCATTTATTCACAATAAAAAAAAATTCGGAGACTTAAACTCCTACAGGTAATATGTTGTCCCCCGAAGGGACCACCGATTCGAGGGACTCAACCTTTCTAGACGACCTCTTCCCTTACCGATAGTAAAGTCATAAGACCGGACCTCTTAAGGTACCTGACATATCATAAGGTACCTGATATGTCAAGGATCCCAGTGTTTCTCCACCTGTGCTGAGTCACTGAAAGTGAAAGTACAATATGTCGTCATCTATTGATTATGTGGGGATTTAATGACACTAGAACCACTTTCTATATCGTACTGATCTTTGAGTCTGTGACTTATCCTCATGTAGGGAGACTACAGTAGGGATCCTTATGACAGAACCACGAGTCTCTAATGGGGTATACAAGAATACGAATTTACCATAGTAGTATGAGATTTTCGGGACTCATCAGAGGTCCTCGACGACCTCCGTATCCATCCCAACACAACCCACTTCACCTAACCACCAGTCATACCCTAGTATTCATCACTACTACTACAGTAAGAAAGGGAAGAGTAAAAACAGAAGGAAAGGGTGAGTGAGGTGGTAATGTTAAGGAAATGAGGGAGGAAAAGGGGTTTTAAGACCCACCGACGGGTTACTGGTAAGAACGTTTGTTACCAGTCCACTAGAGAACCAGAACGTCATTATGGTGGGAGTTCTCTAAAGGAACTCCTCGTCGAGAAGGACAAGCAACTCCACGAAAGTGTTCGTCCCTCTGGAGTAGTAGTTCGAGTTTTATACGAAAGGTCTAATTTGTAGGGTGCACGTCGTCTAAGAAGTCGGTCTTCTTAGACGACTTAAGACAGGGACCGGTCTGGTCCCAGGTGTTAACATTTCGGATAGATATGTGTGGGGTAAGTTACCGGTGGTTGGACACTCAATGAGACCTTAGTCCTTGTAAAAGATTTGTTTTCATTCTGACAGAAGTTCTTTTATAAGTATAGGGAGTCGGTAAAGTCTCGACGTTTAGGACAGAAGGGATGACGAGGTCATTCCCATCTCCTTTCCATTTCCCATTTGACGATGAATAAAAGTAATCCCAGTCCAATCCGCACCCTCTGTCTCTTCCGTTACCGCGGGGCGAGGTCATGAGAACGGACTTTTTAGGGTACGTACCCCCTCGGACCTTCCGACGTTAGGAACCCCAGCGACTCCCAGCCTGTGCTGACTCGCTGAAGTGAAAGTGAAAAGTGAAAGTACCTAACCTCCTCCTTTACCGTTAGGTGACGTCACAAGAACGGACCTCTTAGGGTCCCTGCCCCCTCGGACCACCCGACGGTAGATACCCCAGCGTGTCTCAGCCTGTGCTGACTTCACTGAATCGTCGTCGTCGTCGTTCCTCACCCTGTACACCGGGTAGTGGTGTTTTAAGTACTTCCTACTTTCCGAAGAAGTAAGTTCTATAAATAAGGAGTGGTTCTGTAGATTCTCCCTCTAAAGACAGATGGTGATTAGAGTTCCGGATTCGTAAGAGGTTTTGAGAACAAAAANCCTGTGTTGACTTCACTGAATCGTAGTCGTCGTCGTTCCTCACCCTGTACACCGGGTAGTGGTGTTTTAAGTACTTCCTACTTTCCGAAGAAGTAAGTTCTATAAATAAGGAGTGGTTCTGTAGATTCTCCCTCTAAAGACAGATGGTGATTAGAGTTCCGGATTCGTAAGAGGTTTTGAGAACAAAAACTCCGTTGTTCTCAGTTAAGACCGATATAATCCGATCTCATTGAGTAGGGTGGGATACCGACATATACCAAGTCCTATCAAACTCTCGTCTACTTTTCTATCAAATTAGGTTCAAGATCTGAATTTCTATAGAAGAGTGAAACGTTTTCGGATTTTTAAAGATCACATTTAAAAACAGGAAAAATTATTTATATTAATTCAAGAAATCCATCTCCTATAGACTCGTCCTAGTTTGTTTCCTGAGGTCCTATTTTGACTCTTCTGGTGACAGTCCGAAGGGCGTTCCTTCGGAGAATCTGTGGTTCTCTCCTTTAGTCCTACTCGACTTGATGAGGAAGGTAAAGGGTGTATGTTCATGGTCCTATTGAGTTTGGGTGTGGAGGTCACGTCATGTGTCTCTCGTAATCAGAAAGAGATAATCTTCTTTGTAAATAACTCCTCCTAGTTTTAAGAGCTAAATGATTTCCCTCCAACAAAAGTAGACTCCTACACAATAGTACTTTTGACGTTCCAAAAGAGTCACGGACTTACTCAAGAATCCTCTTTAAAGAAGAGGGACCTTTACGACCTCTTCACTAAAGACAAACTTATTTTCTCAGTCTAGAGACTTGTGTCACAGAAGTCCTCACTCACCCCGACCTCCCTAGACCGTAAGAACTACGTGTGTCCACCCCGAACCTACCGAATGGTCGAGGGACCTCCTGTCCCTTCTCCCAACTGAGACTGTATTATGGACTAGGAGTTTCCGGTGTAGAAAACCTCCTACAGACTGGGGTAGAGACAAGACAGACTGCGAACATTCTGTTGAGACTAGTCGTATTTGTCGAAGAAACAAACTCCTGAACCCTGAATGGGTAAGGAGAACGGCATTCAGCCCCTCTCGTGGCATCAACCTCCCTACAGGGAATGGTCCGAAATGGACCCAGACGTCAAGGAAGAACACGACTGAATTAAGGTTTCGGAGTCTAAGTTTGGATGTACGGTCGAAGAGAAGATCCTAGAAGGGTTACCGAGAGTATTCGAGCATTCGAATTCCCCGGGTACTGAGTGTTTCTTTCGATGTGAAAGTCAACTCAGGACCACGACACGTTTCCAACTGTACTTAAAACGAAAACGACCCTTGAAAGGACCAGAAACTAAAAAGAGTACTTTAGTTAGGTGACTTTTTTAGCGGAGTAGAACAAAGACTTCTTTGAAAGTCCTCCTTCGACGAGTGAGACACTGTCTCTACTCCTTCACAGGAAATTAAGAGAAAGGAGTTGTTCCACCGAGAAGAAAGACGGATATCTGTAGGGACGAGGACTTAGAAGTGAAGACATAAGAGGACGAAACCTCGGGTTTCCGAGAGAGAGACATCGTCCACCCTTCAAGAATAGGACCGTGAAGCTATCACGTACGAATCTCCCTAGGGCGGAGACGAGGTACGACCAGGGTGACAGGAGGCTCACCTACACGCCGTGGACCCTTCGACGGTACAGGGGTCACCTCTGTGAGACCCGTTCTCAGGTACTTCTGAACCTTCCGTTGGATGAACTTCAGCCCCTGCACAGACACCCTGTCGCCAGTCGGACCAATACGAGGAATAAGAACTTAAATTTGAAATTGAGTCATTCCTAGGCAAAAACTTTCAGACTATAAAGTCTTAGAATCCCTTGTCTATTAAAACCACCCCCTGTAACTCACCAGTCCCATCAAAGATGAAATTAGTAAAACCGGAAACAGCAAACCCTCGAAGAGATAAACGACCAACAGTTCTACAATGTCCTAACACTAAGTTCTCGTACTTCGAGGAACCGGGACTTATAGAGGGACCTGTGTGACTTATAACACCTTACAAGACTTAAGAAGGAGCGATAGAAAACCGGGACTTGGTAAAGATGAGATAGTGACTTCAAGTGCCAGAGTAGGGAACCGAGTCCAGACATGGGTCGAACGGAATACCCGTGGTGACCCGACGTAGACAACAGGTCATCTCAGAGTAAGACTCAATGAAACGGAAACAAAGGTACATACTGCCCGACTTTTCAGACAGACACTGTGAGTTAACAGACTTACAGGAGACGTTAGAAAACCATCCATAGTCTCATACTACCAACACCCCGGGAGACAGGAAGAACCGGGTGTCTACTCAATTGTCCCTCTCCTACTAGGTCGTACCCCCAACTTAAACACCAAGAGTGGAATAAAGGGACTCTTCAAAATCTAGAAAGAAGTTCTCCGAGTCTTTCGAGTAGAAACCTCAGGTGGGGTCTTTACACCCACCAACTCCTCCCTTTCAGTTTAACTCCTTCTCCGGTACAAAACCGAAGAGAGTTGTATATCTTAAAATACCTAAGTTCTTGGAACTCCCCATTCGGGGTAGAGACTCAGTGTGCTTTGGAATTTTATACCCGAAGATCGTGGAGATCCCATAACACTAGTTCTTTTCTTTCGAGACCCCACGATTAGACCACCGTATGAAATGGAGGTCAATACAAAAAACTTACACCCAGAAGGTGTAACCAAACCCTCGAACGTCTTCCTTCGTTTCATAACAGCAGTCGGTCGGTACTTGCTGTGTGTGGACATCCTTAGGATGGGTGTGATTAGACGGTTCTGAAGTACGAGTGTACATTAGATTCTTACAAAAAATAAACTAAGGCTAGATACAGGAAAGAACTCTGTAAATTATTAAGTAAGGAACTCACTAAGGAACTGACTGTGTGTCTCAATCAAAAACAGAGGTTCCGTCGGGAGTCTGGGACGTGATCCATCGTAAGACTCTGTAGAACACCCGATAGAAGACCCGAGAAGAGTTCCTATATCGGTTCTAAGAAGGAGTACAGTAGGGAATCGACTTTGAAACAACTCTGGGAGAGGACCTTTAAAGGACCCTCTGGGTCAAGTCAGAAGAGATATAACAACGATGGGACCGGGACTTCGAACCTTGCAACATTGACTTGTACGAACGGAGAGACGACTCCATGAAGACGATTAAACGTGACTCCGGGGTACTCACGATCTCTGAGATCTAAGGATGTCCGAACCTCCATGGTCGCACCTAAATCGGAGGAACCTTGTACCTCGAGGTCAAAGAGGACCCCAAGTGACCACTATACTTTTACCGGCCCTTCCTATCTCTGACCATGTATCCGTACCCTACCGACCAACTGGTCACCCTGCTATACTCGAACTCTTGTTCACCGAACTCTAAAAACCTCGTGTCCTTGATTTGGGGTGTTTGAAAGGACAACGAAGACATTGTGTACGACCTCCCTGACGACTCTTCCGACCCCTGTCTCATTTGCTACTGAGTCAGTGTCCTCGACACCTTCGGTTTCCTCTGTGTCTCCTTTATCGTAGAAGGTCCCGGAGGTACTTCTCGTCGGCTAACTGGAGTCGTCAACGCAATAATGTGTGGAGTGTCTTCCCCAGACCTGTATTCTCAACCGCTTTCGTCCACCATAGTAGTACGACCGGGTCCCCCGACGTCCTCTATCCTACATGTTTTGATGTCGGTCCTGGTCCTTTTTTGTACTCCGGGACCATGGAGACCGTTTTCATACCGACAGGTTACATATGACAGAAAAGTGTAAGAAGTTGAAGGAATTAGAGTGTTACATAGAAAATTAGGGAGAGGGATACCGAAAGTGTAAGACTTAGACTCCTAAAAGGGAGGGTACAGTTAGGGTCCGAAGTGACTCCGGGATCTTTAAGTTCCTGAGGTGATTTTTTCACCCTATGTCCTTTCTTCCTTTACAAATCAGTGGAAACGTCTTCTATTTCGAGGCAGGAACGGAGGAGACGAAGCGAGACCGTTCAAGAGGTTGGACCCTTTGGTCCTCTCACTACTTCCATCCTTGTTTCTCTTGAATATCCTCCGATTCATCTTACAGGAAATCACCATGGGAACCACCTAACCTCTCAGAGTTGTTGATCTTATATTCAAATGTACCAGTCACTATTATTATCGTTCCGAGTTTATGTATACAACGGAATAGTAAGTGTTTCCCGAAAGTATACATAAGAGGGTGCACTATAAGTCTTGACGGGAAACTCCTTATTCCCAGTTACCAATAAATGAAATTTCTCCTTAGACTAGTAGGTCCTTCAGTCTCCTGACTATGTTTCAGTCCTGTGTCTTCAAGACTGAGAATTGTAGAGTGTACCGGTGGACACCCCTTTGTGGGTGACGGGTCCAGGTAGTACCGAAGTTCGGGTCGGTACTCTTTTTGTCCCTTAGACTCTTCACAGAGTCCGAGTCTGACGGAGGGGTACTCGGAGTGGGGTCCATGGAGACCAAAGACTCTCTTTGCCACAGATCGGTGACTGTAGCAGTCTCCAGTGCCTGGACCCTAGAGTACCTTTTCCGTCCTTCCCAGTCGGAACCTCTCTAGGCCACTTTGTCCGTCTTGGAATGGAAAGTCACACGCGGGAAAGGAAGAGGAGGACCAAGACGGGACTGCGACTCTTGTTTTTCTTTTCTTACTTCACGACCCCGAGTAAGAGAGTCAGGAGATCTTTGCGTCTATAAGTAATAGGTCCTTATTATACTGAGATTAGAAAGACAAGGAAGGAAAACAGTTAAAATTTCCAAATTTTACAAAAGTAAAAAAGAAGAATTTTTTTATTCACTGAAACTTACATATCGTTATCTTTGAAATGTCTAACTTTACGTTTCTCTCTTTTTAAATTATAAATTTGGGTCTTATACGTCTTAAGACTTTATCAAAGTTTTACACATCATATAGTTATGTATCTTACCTTTATAATTTTGCACTTCTTTCTTGTCTCGTCTTCTTTGTAAACTTCTTGATTGTCGGGTTCTAAAAGGTTTTAATCACTATCTGATTGGTATCTAACACCTAAGAGTCTCTTGTGGTTCGTCGTATTTATGATTCTTTCAGATTTGGACCTGTATAAAATAATTGTGACATCCATACACTTTCTATTTTAGAACTTTCTTTTGTCTTCTTTTATTAAGGTGTGGAGATCTCCTTGTTCCTACTCTTAATACCCGAAGAGTAGTATTTGGTCTCGAAGGGACTATCGAGTCAACCATTTCTTAGGTGGACGTCACGTCCTTTGGGGTCAAACTAAGGACCCAGTCTTTCTAGACGACCTCTATCTTATCCGATGGATGAGGTCACAAGAACCCGAAAGGAACACCGAGACGACCATTTCTTAGTGGACGTTACGTCCTCTGGACCCAAACTAGGGACCCAACCCTTCTAGGGGACCTTTTCCCTTTCCGATGGGTGAGGTCATAAGAGTGGACCTCTTAAGGTACCTGACATATCAGGTACCCAGTGTGTCTCAACCTGTAACCTACGTTTCTCAACTGACTCACTGAAAGTGAAAGTAAAAACTAGTATTTGGTACGTTCGTTTTTCTTTTAACTGACTTGATAAATTTCACAACTTTCTTTTTTTAGTGAGGTCTTGAAAAATAGATCACTTTGATAGGAAGTTTTCATTTTCTCTTTATTTTTGACAGAGTTCTGTTTGTTTTTGACTCTATCAGTCGTTGTCGTCTAGAAGGGACCTTATTTGCAATTATCTTCAAGATATCCTTCTTCCTTTTGTCGTAGAGTTCAGAAGTATTTCCTTCTCTCCTTTTCCTTAGTTACTACCATTTTCTTTTTTTTTGAGAAAATAAAAAGAATAAGAGTTAACTGAATTACTATGATGACTATGACATAACTCACTAGTTCATATACCTATCCACTTTATTTACTGTAGTCACAATGTTCCCTATCCTCCCTCCTTAACCCTTGAGAAAATATTGTTTTGGATATCATGAATACTTCACAATATCACAAATATACTTTCATCTAAACTCAACAGTCACATAATCAACAATTGCATAACTTATATAACGTTTAAAATACCGTTGATGATTTTATAAAAATATTTTATGAACTATACGATTCTCTTCTCTCTCTACCTTAGGATATTTCATGAACAAACTTTGGTCTTTTCCGTCTTTTTCTCCCCTTCTTCTTTTCTTATGAATATTATTTATGATTTGTCAATGTCTGTACTACCTATAATTAGGTTGATATATCTTTTAACGATTTACATTCAACAGATTTATGTAGGTTAATTTTCGATCTAACAGTCACCTATCGTACTCTAGGTGACTACACAACGGATGGTTTGTGGGTGAACTTTTTATTTCTATGACATGGTACGATTCTGACTACTTTCTTCGTCCTCCTCGATATAATTAAAGTCTGTTTCGTCTGAAGTCTTGTTCCTCTCAATATTACCTATTTCTCCCTGTCATGCATTGTTGTTTTCCCAGTCAAGAGAATCTTCTGTGTTGTTAGGAATTGTACATATGTCAGATTGTTGTCTGACAGTTTTATACACTTCGTTTTTGACCGGGTTGATATTCCTGTTAATCTACTTCGATGACAACAAAAACCTCTGAAGTTGAGGGGAGATAGTCTTTACCTGTCTAAGTCGTCCGTCTTTTAGTCATTCCCATCTCAACTGGATTGGTCGTGGTAGTCAGTTTACCTAGATTAACTGTAAATATCTTATGAAGTAGGTTGTTGTCTTATGTGTAAGAAGAGTTCGTGTGTACCTTGTAACTGGTTTTATCTGGTGTGAGACCTGGTACTTTACGTAGAATTGTTTACATTTGATCTTTAGTATGTTTTACACAAAAATCTACTGTTATCTTAATTTGATCTTTAGCAAATGTCTTTCTATCAATCTTTCCGGTTTTACGGTTTTACAAACTTCTCATTTGTCGTACGATGATTGTTTACCCAGTTCCTTCTTTAGAGTCCTCCTTTTTCTTTTTAAAAATTGATTTACTTTTAATTTTATGTTGAACAGTTTCAAACACTCTATGTTTTCTTTGTCATGGACTTCCCTTTGACTATTGTGACTTACGTAGGCAAACTTTTCTTTCTAAATCATAGAAACTCCTTGAGACCGAATGACTGGACTAGCTACAGAGGGACGAAGGTTTTATAACTCTTTGAACTCAAGGGGAAATCCATCGTGTCACTTTCTTCTTCCTCGGGGTGGGTTGTGTGTTTCCGTTCCTACCCTTTTGAATCCTTCAACTCGACCTTGAGTCGGTACCACGTCATTCCAAGGAGTCTGTTTCTTCTACTAGGTTTAGTAGTCTTCACGTAACGACGGAGTCCGTAGTCCCGTAAGTTTCACGTGTAAGATCCGATCTCAAGATCCGGGTGTAGTGTTCTCCAAATCGTATTTGTGGGTTCCAAGAACTCCCGCCCCCTCCCCCTGTTGTATTCTTTCTACTTTGGTCTCAGAAAGGGGGTGGTGGGTTGGGTCGTCTAGGTAGGTAGGGAGGTCCCGGGAAATCTATGAAGACTAGATGGAAGGGTTGGTGGGTAAGTGTATGGTATATAAATGAAATCACTTTTAAGGATAAATAAGGCGGACAATGGATCTATAATGGACGTTGGAAGAATAACGGATCACCAGTGGGAAACCCGGGGTGTATTATATATTTTGAGACGACACGGTTCCCTATATGTGGAGGTTCCAGATGAGACGGAAGTTGAGGTCGAAGGGGAGTATATATTACAAAGAAATGGACGTACCTCGGTCTCCGTGTTTATATACAGTGGGTGAGGGGGGTATAGAGGAGTTTTCTTAAGTGGTTTTTCGTGTTCGCACGTCTCACCGGATATAATTATTTATCCTTTGTACTGTTTTTCTCTTTGTTCCCGTACCGTGTGAGTATCGTGGGATATCGTTTGTTGCATCTTTAGAACCCATTAAGAAAAAAGGGTTGTGGGGAGAATTCGATAAGTCGGGGAATTCCAAGAGTTTGGATCGGGGGAGGTGTGTATCTCACAGAGAAGGACGACGAGGGAGAAAGNTAAAGTTGAGGGGAGATAGTCTTTACCTGTCTAAGTCGTCCGTCTTTTAGTCATTCCCATCTCACTGGATTGGTCATGGTAGTCAGTTCACCTAGATTAACTGTAAATATCTTATGAAGTAGGTTGTTGTCTTATGTGTAAGAAGAGTTCGTGTGTACCTTGTAACTGGTTTTATCTGGTGTAAGACCTGGTACTTTACGTAGAATTGTTTACGTTTGATCTTTAGTATGTTTTACACAAAAATCTACTATTATCTTAATTTGATCTTTAGTAAATGTCTTTCTATCAATCTTTCCGGTTTTACGGTTTTACAAACTTCTCATTTGTCGTACGATGATTGTTTACCCAGTTCCTTCTTTAGAGTCCTCCTTTTTCTTTTTAAAAATTGATTTACTTTTAATTTTATGTTGAACAGTTTCAAACACTCTATGTTTTCTTTGTCATGGACCTCCCTTTGACTATCGTGACTTACGTAGGCAAACTTTTCTTTCTAAATCATAGAAACTCCTTGAGACCGAATGACTGGACTAGCTACAGAGGGACGAAGGTTTTATAACTCTTTGAACTCAAGGGGAAATCCATCGTGTCACTGTCTTCCTCGGGGTGGGTTGTGTGTTTCCGTTCCTACCCTTTTGAATCCTTCAACTCGACCTTGAGTCGGTACCACGTCATTCCAAGGAGTCTGTTTCTACTAGGTTTAGTAGTCTTCACGTAACGACGGAGTCCGTAGTCCCGTAAGTTTCACGTGTAAGATCCGATCTCAAGATCCGGGTGTAGTGTTCTCCAAATCGTATTTGTGGGTTCCAAGAACTCCCGCCCCCTCCCCTGTTGTGTTCTTTCTACTTTGGTCTCAGAAAGGGGGTGGTGGGTTGGGTCGTCTAGGTAGGTAGGGAGGTCCCGGGAAATCTATGAAGACTAGATGGAAGGGTTGGTGGGTAAGTGTATGGTATATAAATGAAATCACTTTTAAGGATAAATAAGACGGACAATGGATCTATAATGGACGTTGGAAGAATAACGGATCACCAGTGGGATACCCGGGGTGTATTATATATTTTGAGACGACACGGTTCCCTATATGTGGAGGTTCCAGATGAGACGGAAGTTGAGGTCGAAGGGGAGTATATATTACAAAGAAATGGACGTACCTCGGTCTCCGTGTTTATATACAGTGGGTGAGGGGGGTATAGAGGAGTTTTCTTAAGTGGTTTTTCGTGTTCGCACGTCTCACCGGATATAATTATTTATCGTTCGTACTGTTTTTCTCTTTGTTCCCGTGTCGTGTGAGTACTGGGATATCGTCTGTTGAATCTTTAGAACCCATTAAGAAAAAAGGGTTGTGGGGAGAATTCGATAAGTCGGGGAATTCCAAAAGTTTGGATTGGGGGAGGTGTGTATCTCACAGAGAAGGACGACGAGGGAGAAAGTAGACCGTTTAGGGAAGAAGAGGAGTGTTGTAAATTTTAAAAAATAAATAAAATGTCTTGTGTTGGACGTCCTGGTTTATGTGAGACTAAATTCCTCACCCGAAGAGAAATCGTATTGAAGATTACTTGTGTCAATATAAATCACTATGAAAGACTGAAAAAACTGAGTGTAGCTATCAATGAAGAAGGTACTTTTGAAAATAAAAAAAGAGTAGATGAAAGAAAAGTGATTTTAAAGATAACCGTAGAGGTATGGAAACATCTGTTATTGTAGTGAAAACAACTACCACATGTACATAAATAAAGTAGAGGGATACGATCAATAATCAGTAAACGATCAACATGGGGGAATATCGAAGGAATCTAATATTTGACGACTTTAATTCGGGACACAGTAAAGGTATGAACCGAACGGACGTAAGGGAGTAACTCAGACTACTGAGCAGAACTGGGGTCCATGGATTAAGAAAGGGAGGGGAGACTCCTCCCAAATGGTCGTTACCGTCGAGGAAGGAAATGGACAGAAGAGGACGTAGGTGTCATGGTGGTAACAAAGATGGGTTTTCCTTCTATGTGAAGTTCAGGTGAGGTAACGGGTATGGGTGGAGGGAACTGGTGTCCTTCACATAAACAAATTTTTTCAGGGAGGTGTATAGAAACATAGAGACAACAATAAAACCAAAAAAAAAGAAAAAAAAAAAGGGGGTCTCTTTCCGACCAGGACTGACAAGGGCTCCAGGGATCCTCAGGGTTGACATTTTTGTAAGAGAGTTCAGACTCGTTCTATTCGAGGTGGTTTTCTTTCTCCAATATTTCTACTATGTAGTTTATATAAGGAGTTTTTTTACCGGAACAGTATTTTTTCCTTCTGATTTTTTGTGATTAGGTCTAATTTTCTCTGATTTCTGTGTTCTGTTGATTTACGTTGGACACTAAAAAGTGACTTAGGAAGTTACTTCCAAAACTTTTTTTTTAATGTTTCCTATAATGAGTTATTTAACTTTTTTTAACTTATACTTATCTAGTCAATTTTCAAAATACGGTAACAATTTAATAACAATGTAAATGACTTCTCCTATTTATTAACATGGTATACATTCTCTTAGAAAAAAAGAATTTATGTGGTACTTTAAAAGAAACTCTTCCACGTAATGTGTATTTCATATAAGAGTTTATAAGTCTTTATATACGTATAAAAAGTATATACACATATGTACACATGAGTATATATTTGTCTTTCCTCTCCTTCCCTCCCTTTTTCTGCCTCCGTCCCAGTTTCTCTGTCTTTTCCCTCCCTAGAGTCTACCCAGGTTTACAATCATCCATTCAGACCTATTTCCCATGTACCGAAATAGTAGGTACGTTGAAAAGGTGTTCAAATTAATAAAAGTATATTTATGTGAATTTTTTGTCTAATAACAAACGACAGGACCTAAAATGGATTGACAACTCTAAAGATCGAAACTAAGGATGTCGATGGTGGTGGTGGTAGAAGTCTGGGGTCTTCATTTGTTACGGTCGCATTTTCAATAGAGTCCGAGACAGGGGTCGTTCTGTAGACCCTAGGAGACGTGTAAAGTTGTCCTTAAATGTTTTACAACTTCTTCTCATGGTGGGGAGTGTTTTTAAAATTAATATGGGTTACGTCTTGGTTTTTTTTTTTTTTTTTTTTTTTCCAGTTGTACAATTGTCGTACCTAGGCGACTAAAAAGAATAGACCACGGTGGCCCAGTAAGTAGAAGGTCCCAAAACACCACACTTAACCAAACGGTCGTGAAACGGAGAAGACGAACAGTCAATGGTAAGGAGGTGGTCTAAAGGTAGAAGGTTTTTCCACAACCGTAGATAACGGTATAGGAGAGAGGAAGAACAGTAGGAGTTCGTGAAGAAACCTTAGGAAACAAAGATGTCAAATAACTTTGTGTCAAGTGTACGGTATGTTAATTCCGAAGGGTCCATCGAGTCGACCATTACTTAGGCGGAGGTTACGTCCTCTGGGGTTAAGCTAAGGACTCAGTCCTTCAAGAGGACCTATTCCCTATCTGATGGGTGAGGTCATACGAACCCGAAGGAATCACCGAGTCTACCATATCTTGGACGGGTGTTACACCCTCCGGACCTGCGCTAGGGACCCAGTTCTTCTAAAGGACCTCCTCCCGTACTGTTGGGTGAGGTCATAAGAACGGACCTCTTAGGGGTACCTGTCTCCTCGAACCGTCCCGATGTCAGGTACCTCAGTGTTTCTCAACCTGTACTGACTCGCTGATTCGTGTGTGATCTCGTGTGGTATGTTAAGTGAGTAAATTTCACACAATAAGGTACTAAAAATAATATGAGTCTATACACGAAATAATGATGTCAGTTAAAAATTTTATAAAAGGACTGAAATTTTTCTTGGAGTATTGGAAATCGGAGTATTGGGGGAAGGGGGTAGAACGTCGACATTCGTTGGTGATTAGATGTAAGACAAGACAGAACCAAAGGGATTAGACCTACAAAGTATACTTACCTCAGTATACATCAGTAAAACACTGACCGAAGAAAGTAATCGTACAAAAGTGTCAAGTCGGTACACTTTGTGTATAGTCAAATACCAAAAAAATACGGTTTTATTATAATTGACGTGTCTATCTTCCATAAACTAAATGGATAAGTAGTCAACTACCTGTACACCCAATAAAGATGGTAATTGAGAATACTTATGTTAACCATATCTGTAAACAAATGTCCCAAAAACACCTGTATATAAAAGTAAAGAGAACTCATATATAATATGGATCTTCACCTTAACGACCCAGTATACCATTGAGACCCGAAGGGACTACCGAGTCGACCATTTCTTAGGTGGACGTTACATCTTCTGGACCCAAACTAGGGACCCAATCCTTCTAGACGACCTCATCCCTTTCCGATGGGTGAGGTCATAAGACCGGACCTCTTAAGGTACCTAACATATCAGGTACCCCAGTGTTTCTCAGACTGTGTTGACTCGTTAAAAGTGAAGGTGAAGAAAGTACCATTGAGATACAAATTATAAGACTCCGTGACGGTCTGACAAAAGGATTTGTAAACGTGGTCAAAAGTAAGGGTCTTCGTCACATAGTCCCAAGTTCAAAAAAACTTAAGAGTGGTTGTGAACAAACTTAGACAGAAAAACTAAGATCGGTAAGGACACACACACTCTTTATAATAGAGTAATCTACCACTGACGTCGGTACTTTAATTTTCTGCGAATGAGGAACCTTCTTTTCAATACTGGTTAGATCTATCGTATAACTTTTCGTCTCCGTAATGAAACGGTTGTTTCCAGGTAGATCAGTTCCGATACCAAGAAGGTCACCAGTACATACCTACACTCTCAACCTGACACTTCTTTAGACTCGTGGCTTCTTAACTACGAAAACTTGACACCACAACCTCTTCTGAGAACTCTCAGCAAACCTGACGTTCCTCTAGGTTGGTCAGGTAGGATTTCCTCTAGTTAAAGACGTACAAGAAACCTTCCTGACTACGATTTCGACTTTGGGGTCATGAAACCGGTGGAGTACGCTTCTCATTTTCACTGAGTGATCTTTTCTGAGACTACGACCCTTACTAATCCCCGTCCTCCTCTTCCCCTGCTGTCTCCTACTCTACCGACCTACCGTAGTGACTGAGCTACCTGTACTTAGACTCACTTGAGGCCCTCAACCACTACCTGTCCCTCCGGACCGCATGACTCTAAGTACCCCAGCGTTTCTCAGCCTGTGCTGACTCACTGACTTGACTTGACTCCTATGAGTGGTCGAAAAACTCAGAGTCAGACATAACCTCAAAGGGAGGGAGAGATCTGGAGGAACATTCCCACCCACCCACACGTCGGAACCGGTTTTTTTCCAGGGACCACTTAGGGTTTATAGATATTGGGGTCCCGTATCAAGATCCTGAATGGAGACCAAGTACTCGACGTCCATAAGACCCCCTCCAGATGGTACCGAGGTTGTTCCGATAATTATAGTTTCCACCGTGGAAGTAGGACGAACCACTTGACATGCGTGATTCCCGTCATAGAACATATGACGGTAGTTTGTGTCTACCTTCCTTTCGTGGTGCTAGTGGAAGTGGTGGAAGGGGTTTCTCCCCCTACGGTAGAACTACTGTAGGAACCTCTACGGTAGTACGGAAAGACCATATTTCGTAGTCACACGACACGAGAAGAGAGTCGGAGTTCCTACACCACGAACCTAGTCTAACTCCTCATCCCCTCGTCCTGTCCCAGTGTTATACCCTTATTATTCCGTAATTGGAAACAAGATGGTCGTTCATGTAAGAAAGTCTACAGAGTAAAATTCTGTAGAAAAGGAATTGAGAGTCGACATAAAACCTCTTCCGTTACCGTGGGGTGAGGTCATGAGAACGGATCTTTTATGGTACCTGTCCTCTCGGACCACCCGACGGTAGATACCCCAGGGTGTCTCAGCCTGTGCTGACTCGCGGAAGTGAAAGTGAAAAGTGAAAGTACGTAACCTCTTCCTTTACCGTTTGGTGAGGTCACAAGAACGGACCTTTTAGGGTCCCTGTCCCTCGGACCATCCGACGACAGATACCTCAGCGTTTCCCAGTCTGTGCTGATTTCGTTGAATCGTAGTCGTCGTCGTCGACATAAAATGGGACCTTCTATCCCCTGACGGATCAGTTGTAAGGATGGTGACTGTCGACCTCACCACTAAAACGAGACATTTTTATAAGTAGTCGACTCGTCGGACTTTTTTTATGGGTTCCTTCCCTTGGCGAAGGGGTTTCACAGAAAGAGCATCCCTTTGGAGTTACAGTTCAAATTTCATACGAAAAGACTGGTTGTGAAATGTAATTGTACTGGGTGCACTTTGTCTATGAATTCGTCGAAAATACGACAAGGACCTGGGAAGCCGTTGGTCGGGTCATAGGGTATGTCATTGTAGGTGTGGGTTTGTGACGGTAAGTTCCCTAAGTCTGGGTACATCCTCGGAGACTAGTGACTCAAGAGTTATTTCTAATTATAAATAAAGAAGAAGTCCTAATAAAAGTCTTTGATTTGGACAGGAATTCGGAGAAGTCTATATCTTCTGGACAGAAAGGATGAAGAGATTTCCTACATTTTGTAAGTCACTCCCTCCACACACCAGACGATATGTAAAAGAAATTCCGATTCGGTTCTCCGTCGTCTGTTTCGGGTAGAGGAGTTTGCAGTAGTTCCTCGTTTACCAGAAAACGTCTCCCACCCCCACCCCCCGTGTACCATAGATAAAGAGTTGTTCTTTAGGTCTCCTAACCAGTGGAAACTCGGTTTCGGTTTCCTTCGTCATTCATTCTCGTTTTGATATAAGAAGGGAATCTATATTAGGGACTCAATGGGTTTGGGTACGGGAGTTGTGTCATGTGTCTTTTCTGTAGAATGATAATCTCTTTGTAAATAACCCCTCCTAGTTGTAAGAGGTGTTCCTTCCTTAATAAAAATCTACCCTTCAAAAGGAGGAACCTTTAGACCTCTTCACAAAAGACAGATTTGTCATCTCTGTCTAGAGACCTATGTAACGGAAGTCGTCACCACCCACGTCGACCTGCCCGGACCGGTCGAACTGTGGACACCCACCCCGAACCCACCCCGTGTCCGAGGGACACCCCGTGACCACCCCCTACAAAGACTATGTTAACGACCAGGAATTTACGGTGTCGAAAGACCCCGACAGAAAAGAACAAAGACTAGACAGAACATGAACCTCCTATCGAGACTGGTCGGTTCTATCGAAGAACCACCGTCCTGCACCATAAACAGTGAAATCTCCCTCGGAACCTCAACTTTCCTACAGGGGCCTGTCCGAGACACACCTGGACATGAGGTCGGAAAAAAACTCTAACGGGCTTCACGTGGTCCCCTCCCAGGAGAACTCTCGACCACCGTAGATTACGTACGGCTATGGGGTCAAAGAGGAGATCCTTGAAGGACTACAGACAGTGCTAAAAGACTCGAAGACAACTAGGTAATGGTCGTCGAGATGAAAGTTGATCCGGAGACGAGACGCGTGACCTATACCCCGACGGGAAAAGGACCCCTAGAAGAGCGGAAAACGCAAAAGGGGGTCCTATGTCGGTGACGTTTTTCACGAAGTAAGAAAAAGACTATGCCGGAAGTCCTTATCTGACAGGAAAGAAACTTTCCCAGACCCTTCTAAACGAGTGTTCGTAGAGGAGAGCATGGCAGAGGACTCCTCCCTTTGAGAAGGAGGATTCGACCCTACAGGGGTCGGGACGTAGGGGAGGTGGATCGAGAAGACGAGACGTGGGACCCCTCGAGTGAGAGAAGTGTCGACCACCCTTTAAGAATAGGACCGTGGAGACCTTCGGTACGAATCCCTGGGTCCCAAGGAGGACGACGAGGTAGGACTAAGGAGACAGGAGGTGTACCTGTACGTCGTGGACCCTGAGAGGACACAGGGGTGGACTCTGCGGGACCCGTCCTCAGTCACTCCGGAACATTCAGTTCAATAGACTTCGTTCCCTGTACAGATACCCAACCGGAAGTCGGAGCGATACGAAGGAGAAGAGGTTAGATTTGAAATTGAGTAGTTCGTCAACAAGAAATTCCCTATGCGCAAATCCTAGAACCCCTTGACCATCAAACCCACCTCCCGAAAGTCACCAGTGTCATCAAAGACGAAATAAGAGTAAGTGTAAACAATAAACCCTCGAGGGACTAAACAACCAACAGTTGTACAGTAAACAAAAATTAACTTCTGTGAGTTCGAGGAGTCGGAACTTATAGAGGGATCTGTGAAACCCGTATCTTTGTCCAAGACTGAAGTGGAAAAACGGGACAACGTAAAAAGGAAATAGTGACCTTGAGTATGAGAATATGAAACCGAGTTTAGACCGAGGTCGAACGAAACGTTCACCGAAAGCCCCTATAGGTAGTCGATCACCGTGGACAGATACTGAAGGAGAGGGACACTACGTCTCACTCTGTCCGTCTGCTTAGACAGACCCTAGGAATTAAAAGACTTGTAGGAGACGTTCAAGTACCAACTGTCGTCTCACACTAACAGAGTCCTGGGAGACAGGAGGAAAGGGGTGTCCACTCCACCGTCCGTCTGTCACTGGGTCCTGTCCCCGACTTAACCAACAAGGGTGAAACGAAGGTACCTTTCTAAATCTCGAAGATTTTCTGAACCTCAAGGGTTTAAACCTCAGACCGAGTCCTTAGCGTAACCAACTCCTCCGTTTCGAGCGTACCCTGTTCCTGACCCTACTCCGTAGAAAGTCAAATTTTTAAACATACCTAAGTTCCTGGAACCTTCCTTCCGGGGTGTTGTAGGAGTATGCTTTGGAAAATTATACACGAAGGTCGTAGACGACACGTGACCCTAGGTGTTTTCAGTCCAGGACCTTCCATAAGTTCCTTATCGTGAGTGGGTGACTACTACCGTTTGAAGAGAGAAAGTAAAGTCACACCCTAAAACGTCTTTCGTAGTTACAAACGAACTACCGTACGGTACTTGATACGTGTCAGGGTCCCTCAGCTGGGAGTAAATAAAGGAGTTTGAAGAATGAGTTTACATGAAAATCCTGTAAAAGTTCAACATCTGAGAGACGACTGGGGGAATTTAAAAAGAGACTCTCTGAGTGCTAGACTGACAAATACAAAAAGAGTCTCAGTATGGGGTCTAGGAATAGACTTCTCGACAAACCCAGAAAGTTGTCCACTAGCAGGACTGGTAAGAGAACCGATACAAGGACTAGAAAGGGGTGTAGAAAGAGATCGACCTCGTAAAGGCTCGAAGAGAATGCCTTCGAAGGTCCAACTTAGTTAAGTTGTGAATGTACAAACGATGAGACTGGGAATTTGTGTCTCTAGTCACTCTGAGGTAGTGACGAGAGACTGAATCTACGGAGATCTTTTGGTAGACCTCCGTTGTACTCACTGTGTCTGAGAAACTAAGAGGCCCCGTCCGGGGTGGCCACAACTTACTCGGAGAAAGCTTCCACTACGAGCTCAAAGAAGGCTTCAAGTAGCGACTCTCGTTTGAGGGGTCCTTCCTACCTCTGACTTTGTACCCGGACTCCCACGACCACCACTCTTCACAATCCGCGATTACCTGTTTTCCGAAGGACTCTAGAAACCTAGTGTCTCCCATTCGGGGTGTTTGAAAGGACAACAAAGACGTTGTGTAAGGTAAGGTCGACAACTTAAAGTCTACTCCTCTCTCTAAGACTAAGTAAGACTCCAGATACCTTTATGTGAGGTGTCTAGGATTGGACCCCATCTCCTGGTCCACCACACTGGTCCTCACCCCTAAAACCCAGTCGAACCCTGACCTGGACTCACTCTCCATCCCCGACTCTAACTCCGTCCCAAACTCCGTTCCCAAGTCCGACTTAGAGACCGTTCCTGTCTCGAACCCCTACCCCTTCAGGACCCCTAAGAACCGGACATCTCCGTAAACTCAAAGATAACTTTTATTTCAAACTCCTTGACAGTGACCTCTGTACTTGTCGTCTCCCGTTCCTGAGTGACACATCTCTACCCTCTGGGGTCTTCTCGACCCATCCAAAAACGACATTAACCAGGAGGTGCCAGAATCCTATACCCCCAACAACTACGTGTCCAAATAGTCGTTGACTGAGATTGTACTAGGGACTCCCTAAATCAACTCCCAGACCGGAGTTAACAAGACCTTTTCTTAGAAAAAAGAAAAAGAAAAGGAAAAGAAAGGTGTAGTCCTTTAGTGAGGAGAAAACATGAACAGAGAGGTCCTCACGGTCCTGTAGTCCCGACTCTGTACTCTCTAATGGTCCGAGATACTCCAACCGACGTCCCAGAGGGGGTTTTCTCCGGAGACTTCTCACTTCCCGCTCTTTGAGAACTAACTTTAGTGTAACACGGTTGCACCTTCCCTAATTCAGAAACCGTACTCGAACGGTGGTCCTCTTCAGACTTTAACTGTCCGAACTTACTAGTTATGGACATTCACAACCTTGTATTCCCCTGTTGTGCGGTCCCGAAAGACATCCGTTTAAGAGTCCTTGTCCTCAGTCATTCTACCGTTGACTAAATCGGACTCACTGTCAATTTCACGTCAGACCGACACCATTTTGTCTGTCCGAACCACCACGCTTTCTTAGTCGCCCGAAGTAACGAACCCTGTTTAGACTATTCACCAACTATAGTACCCTTTCCCACCCCAGTTCCCTTTTCTATCATAAGTCTCTGTTTCACCGGAGACCACCCTCTTGTCCTGTACGACAGACGTACAGTACACCATCCTCTCCCCCTTTCCGTTCCCCAACCCCACTCCTTATTAGATGACTCTTAAGCCTTAGGTTCCTTCATTTTCCGAGATTACGGTCTCACACTGGGTTACCACTCCCACTGTTTTTCAGTCGATTCCCCCAGTACCTCGATCCACTTTCTTACCTCCCCCCGTTACCCCTTCCGAGTCCGTCTCTACGACCATCATCTAGAGGACCTCTCTGACGACTCTTCAGTCCCCTGTCTCAGTTACTACTTAGCCGGTGTCCTCGACACCTTCGGTTTCCCCTGTATCTCCTTCGTCTTAGAAGGTCCCAGAGACCCTTGTCGTCGGTTAACTGAAGTCATCAACGTAATAATGTGTGGAGTGTCTTCCCTAGACCTGTGTTCTCGACTGCTTTCGCCTACCATAGTAGCACGGCCGGGTCCCCCGACGTCCTCTGTCCTTCATGTTTCTACGTTGGTCCTGGTCTTATTCCTTTCCCCCTGGACGACCGGACCGTCCCCACCTGACCTCCGACGACTGGGAAATGTAACGAGGTGTAGGTACTGAAGTGTTGTACGAGTTATTGGAAGTGGAATTCCGGAAGTAGTGTATGAGTAAGGATACGATGGGGGAGGCCACTGAGGTCATCCAACGTGTCTTAGGGTCCTTAACGTCTCTTGTACGATTCCTCCCTAGTCCTTTCTTCCCCTTTCTGATCAGTGGAAAAGTCTTATCTTTAGTCGAAGCAAAAAAGGAGACAAAGATAGACCACTTTAGACGTTGGACTCTTTGGTCCTCTCACCCAATGTGCATTCCTTCCGTCCTCGTATCCATATTATACACAGAGGAATACCCTTTGGGAACCCTATAATCTGAGACTTTCTGGGTCCTTAATCATCTACTCTAGTTTACCAGTTAATCAAATATACATACAACGAAGTGAACATCATGAAAGTGTACGGAACAAAGAGTACACTACGAGTTTTGGTGGTACACTTTGCGTCTCTAGTCACACCGGAGTCTCTCGTTACACTAATAGGTCCTTTAGTCTCCTGACTATGTTTCAGTCCTGTGTCTTCAAGACTGAGAACTGTAGAGTGTACCGGTGGACACCCCTTTGTGGGTGACGGGTCCAGGTAGTACCGAAGTTCGGGTCGGTACTCTTTTTGTCCCTTAGACTCTTCACAGAGTCCGAGCCTGACGGAGGGGTACTCGGAGCGGGGTCCATGGAGACCAAAGACTCTCTTTGCCACAGATCGGTGACTGTAGCAGTCTCCAGTGCCTGGACCCTAGAGTACCTTTTCCGTCCTTCCCAGTCGGAACCTCTCTCGGCCACTTTGTCCGTCTTGGAATGGAAAGTCACACGGAGGAAAGGAAGAGGAGGACCAAGACGGGACTGTGACTCTTGTTTTTCTTTTCTTTCTTCACGACCCCGAGTAAGAGAGTCAGGAGATCTTTGCGTCTATAAGTAATAGGTCCTTATTATACTGGGATTAGAAAGACAAGGAAGGAAAACAGTTAAAATTTCCAAATTTTACAAAAGTTGAAAAAAAAGGAATTTTTCGGGTTTTCTCTGAAAACAGAGACTTCAGGTGGGAACTATCAGAGTCAGTCTTCAGTGGACGGGTTCCTCCCGTATCGTAGACTCCGATTGTCAGTTGTAGACACAGGGAGTCTATCCTGGAACCTAGGACTGTTGAGTCCGAAGTCGGAGACGAGACCTCCGAGAGTCTCCGAGTCGGGACGAAAGGACTGGTCGAGTCGTGTTTCCTTCCGAACCAGTTCACTACGGACTGAACTCTTACATTGAGTACTAGTTCGTAACCCCTTGAGACAAGAGGACGTCTCTAGGTTTTGATAGATTTATTGGGTTGGGTTGGGTCCCGGTGTCTTAATGACAAACTCTAAAAAGAGGACCTTAGGAGGTTTGTGAGTCGACCAGACACCCGAAGTTTACTTTCGGAATCATGAGGGACTTGGTGACCGGGACGGAGCAAAATAGGAGAGGAACTTTAAGGATAGAATCCACAGAGAGACTGGGTTGGTTTGAGTAGAATTTTACACCTTATCTTAACCTTTGTCGTTATTTCTTAGAGACAACCCCCACGTGGGTCCCAATGAATGAATGGAAAACCTACGGAAACTAAAATGTCTTCCAACCATTTGTACCTTTGGGGTGGTCCATGGTGTCCTTGTCTTCCTTGTTGGGGTCGGGTGTGTCCTTTTACTCCAGTCTCAATTATAGGTTCCTCCACCTCGGTTTCGAGTCTGTACCCAGTCATCCCGATAAGTTTTTACTCTCTTGTAAGGTAAAAGACTTAAGGTAACAGAGTCAGTGTTCCGACTGACTCTAACCACTCGTGACTCTCACGTCAGTGAACTCATATCAGGTTCCGGAGGTAGTGACTCTTGAGTTCTCAGTGTTTCCCAAAGACTCCCACCCCCTCCCCTGTTGTACTTCTCTTACGTAGGTGTCGGGGAGGGGGTAGGTGGTCGGATCGTCTGTCGGAGTGGGGAGGACCCGGAAGGTCCAGCGACACGGGATGGGACGGTAGTATAAAAGGTTTAGGTAGGAAAGTACCGAAGTATATAAGTAACTGTAATTACTTTAAAAGACGGATAGGGTAGGTAATGGGTCTATAATGGTTCCTAGGAAAATGACAAACTCTTTGAACTGAACCCAGAGTGGGAAGGTGACGGAATTTTATGACAGACCTTAAAAACGAACATGTGGAAATGTGAGTCCTAGTAGTAGTAGTATTATTTACAGTGAGCCAACACAGGTTGAAAAACACTGTCAGGTACCTTAAGAGATCCGGTGTCATAACCTCACCCATCGGAGAGGGAAGAGGTTGTCTAGAAGGGTTGGGTCCCTAGTTTAGGTCCAGAAGGTGTAACGTCCACCTAAGAAATGCTAGACTCGATGGTCCCTTCGGAGTCCTAGTATATACAGGAATTTAGGTAGAAAGGATGTCTTACACAAACGATCTCCTTGGGTCTATATCTTGAATTTTCAAGAAAATAGATCAAAACACTTACCACTTACCCTTTTAAACGAAAAACAAAGTCAGTCGGAAATGGTAGAACTCAGTCACCCCACACTGAGTTTATTAAATTTACTTATTAAGTGGTAAGTTATAAGTGTTTTAATCAGGGATATTCCATTTACATTTATTTGAAAGTGTACTGGAACTCCTATTCAGACATCGTCAATAAAAAGGCTTCAATCATTTCGAATTCGACGTATTTCTAAAAATCCTGTACGATCTGGGTGTGTGTATGGGAAACTGTTTGGTTGGGCCACAAAAGTTTAGATTCTTATTTCACAAAGAAGTGAAGTCAGAAAGTAGAAAATAAAATTGAGATGAGAAAAAAATAAGATGATTTTATGTCTGTCAGGGCGTGAGATGTAGTCAACGGATTGTATATGTTTGGGTACAGGATCAGTCAAACCCGTTTACATTGTTTTATGTAAACTGAAACACGAATTTGTTATGTATAAATAAAGAGTATCAAGACTTTCGACCTCTCAAGTGTTGCTTCCGTCGTCGTCTAAGACACAGACCACTCTGGGTGAACGACCAAGTATATGTCGACAGTAGAGGGACGTTGGACTGTACTCTCTTTGTCCCTCATTCTCTCGAGACACTCCAGAGAAAATATTCTTCTCGTGATTAAGGTAAGTACTTCGGAGGTGACAATACTAGTTTAGTGGAGGGTTTCCGGCGTAGATGATTACGGTAGTATGACCCATATCCCAAAGTTGTATACTTAAACCACCCTGTGTTTGTAAGACAGTCTTACCACTATGTCCCATGTGGGTTCAGGGGATCACTGTCCCACCCTGGATGCTCATAGTTTTGCATCCCGTTTTAGTTCAGAACTGTCGGAATGGACTAACAGAAACACCCGGGATATTTATATTAGAAAGGGTTTCTCACGGAAAGGGGGGGTTGTGTGTGTATGTGTATGTGTGTTACCAACTCTTCGAGACGAGATAAATTCGTAGGGATATATACAACTTTTAGTCGTTGATTGGTACGAAAAAAAGTCCGAAAAGAACAGTCCAAATTTATTATGGTCATAAAGGAAGGGGAGAAAGATGTAGAAGGAAAGATTAAAGAAATAGAAGTATTGTCGACAGGAGACTTGACAGAGGATTAAAGAGTGCAGAAAGGATTTGACACTACGGGAAATGAATTGTGGGTACCGGATTGTGTCAATGAACTAGAGGACACTTCCCCACTCTGTCGGAAGTTTGGACGTCTCAGAAGAAAGCTAATACGTCCTTTTCCATTAGACGGGACTCATCTTTTAGACGTTTCTCCCCGATGAAGGAGGAGCGGAACTATACGTCGGAGTCAGATCAAAAGTAAATTATTTATAAATGACGACCTTTGATCCTCTGTGTTCATGGATGTTCAGGGCCAGAGTCAGGAATTCCTGTAGTGCCATGTGAAAATCCCTTTTCGGGATGCTGTCCAGTTCTAAATGTATTGACGTGTCCACTCCAGGGGTACCGTGAACACTTAACGGTTCACTAGAGACCTTATCTAGTCTCTTCCTTGTCTGTGATACCCACCATTGACGGGTCTGTATAATACGAGGAATCCTTTCATAGGAACGTACGGATGGGAGAGGCTAAAAGACTATGTTTAATTACTAAGAAACTCTTCTACCAATTTCTTCTTGAAAAGATAAGATTTTCTCGTGGACAACGGATCCATAAGAATGTATGTAAACATACGGAATACAATATGCATGTTCTTTAAAGTTATTTTTCTGAAAAGGGTTTTACAATTACTAAGGAAAAGTCTTAGACTATCCTTGAGGAAGTTTTAAATTTCTTTGTTTCCTAATTTACATGTTACTAAAATGCAAACAAAAATTGAAAAACATGGTTGGTGTTTATTTGAGGTAACTATAAATCATCCTCTCCAAATATCGTGAATAGGAAGAATCTGATTATAGTTAATATTTAAACAGGTTCAATATTTTGTAAAACGTGAGTCAATAGAGTCACCTAAAAGTGTTTGTAGGACACTACATTTATCTTGTCCATGATAACACGGTAAAATAGTTACTTTTTGAACTTCGAATCTCCCCCTTCACTGAAGGGATCTAGTAAGTCGTTCATTCATCATCTCGGGACTGATGGTTTAAGGAGTGGAAGGGTTATGAAGATAAAAATTTTTCTCTTTATTCACTATCCAATAAACCATCCAAACTATCCAAAAGAAATGACAGGAGAATTTTGGACGAAAGTTCTTAAGATAAAGTATACTGAGTCCATTCCTTAATTTCAAATCTTACAGGAGGGAAGGTCCTTGTGTAAAGTATGTAAAACCGGTATAGATTGTGGTTTGGGAACATTATTTCGAGAGTGATCTCGTAAAGTCCATCGGTAGGGCTCCGCCGTCACGACTGAAAGTCATCTCAAATCTCTAGAAGAGGACAGATGGGTTACTGTAGAAGGGTCAACTGGACGTAGTGGTGTGTCTTCGGACGAGGGTCTAAAGTCCGACGTGTATCAATACAATAGAGGTTCCCCACATAAAAGGTTTTTGAGATGATCTTACTACACGACGATAACCTCCTCTGAGCCATCACTATTCAGTAAGCAAGTCCTAACAGTGTACAGGAGTCATGAGAGTGAGTGTAGGACCAGTGACAGGGTCCCTTCCTCCCTCAATAGAAGTCCAATGGTTTGTGGGACTTCTTTTTGTCTAAGATCCCTTCCTAGGAAACTTTGACGTGAATTTAGTCATCGAAATTCTACAAGAAGTAAGTATATGTGTGGTATGACAGTAACTTGAGAACAGTATAAAGATCATCTTTATAGTTCTTTTACTCAGTAACGGAAACGGGAGTCTGACCAGTGTCAAGTCATTCATTCCGGACTTTTGTTGATATTATTTCACTATACTATTTCCTTCATCTTATTCTTGTGTTACTCCATAAAGAGACCACCAACCCACCGATTCTGAGACTCGAGTGGTACGTCCCCGAGCCCAAGATAGGGTCCAGTCCCTTTGATCTAGGGTGTACGACGTTGATTCTCAAGCGTACGATGTTAATTTCTAGGACACACAGTGTTGATTCTGGGTCGTGTCGGTTTATTTATTTGTTTACCCAAAAGAATTTTCGTAATATTTTTATGTCTATTCTCTCGTTAATTAAGAAGGTGGTCCTCCCTTTACTCTTTTCCGTTCCTTTTAAAGTCTCAACCACGGTTGACTCTACCCGGAACACTCCAACGGTAGGGGAGGAGAGGGAGGAAGGGGACCGGAAGAAAGACAAGAAATGGGGGAAAGAGGAGTAGGAGGAAAAGAAGAAGGAAATCTGAAAATAAAAAATCTCATTGAATTCCAAGTATCGTTTAAACTCGTCTTTTGTCTCAAGGGTATACACTAGACTGGGAAGAGTATGGGGAGGTTGGTGTGCGTGTCGGGGAGGGTGATAGTTGAAGGTCGTGGTGTCACCCTGTAAACAAGGTTGGTTTGGATGTGACTGTGTAGTAATAGTGGGTCTCGGGTATCGAACGTACTCAAATCTGTTCACAGATTACCGTACATAGGTGGTGACGTCATAGTATGTCTCATCAAAGTGACGGGATCTTTAGGAGGTACGAGACGGATAAGTGGGGTAGGATGTGTGGGACCGTTGGTGGGGGGAAAAATGACAGAGGTCTCAAAACGGAAAAGGTCTTACAGTATATCAACTTTAGTATATCATACGTACATCGGAAAAGTCTAACCGAAGAAAGTGAATTTTATACGTGAATTCGATGGACGTACATAAAAACACCGAATTATCGAGTAAAGAAAAACACGAATTATTATCAGTTAAGGGACCCACATGGTGTCAACTAAATAGGTAAGTTAACCTATAGAACAAAGAAGAGTTAAAACTGTGAATACTTATATCGAGGAGATTTGAAGAATTTCTGGTGCAATAACTCTGTATCAAGTATATGGTATATTAAGTGGGTAATTTTCACATGTTAAGTTACTGAAAAGTATTTAAGTTTTACAACACGTAGGTAGTAATGTTATTTAAACTCTTGTGAAAATAGTAAGTCAAATCAACGATCCAACACAGGCTGAGAAACGCTGGGGTACTTAGTGTCGTGCGGTCCGGAGGAACAGCTAGTGGTTGAGGACAAGTGAGTTTGAGTACAGGTAGTTCAGTCACTACCGTAGGTCGGTAGACTAGGAGACAGCAGGGGAAGAGGAGGACAGGGGTTAGGGAAGGTCGTAGTCTCAGAAAAGGTTACCCAGTTGAGAAGCGTACTCCACCGGTTTCATAACCTCAAAGTCGAAATCGTAGTCAGGAAGGTTTCTATTGGCTCCTGACTATAGGAAGTCTTACCTGACCAACCTAGAGGAACGTCAGGTTCCCTGAGAGTTCTCAGAATAGGTTACGGTGTCAAGTTTTCGTAGTTAAGAAGCCACGAGTCGAAAGAAGTGTCAGGTTGAGAGTGTAGGTATGTATTCGTGTCCTTTTTGGTATCGGAACTGATCTACCTGGAAACAACCGTTTCATTACAGAGACGAAAACTTATACGATAGATCCAACTAGTATTGAAAAGAAGGTTCCTCATTCGTAGAAAATTAAAGTACCGACGTCAGTGGTAGACGTCACTAAAACCTCGGAGGGTTTTATTTCAGACTGTGACAAAGGTGACTAAGGGGTAGATAAAGGGTACTTCACTACCTTGGTAGATGGTACTAGAAGCAAAGACTTACAACTCGAAATTCGGTTGAAAAAGTGAAATGAGAAAGTGAAAGTAGTTCTC